>VDFB02151571.1:0-69552 GCA_007258455.2 Sequoia sempervirens
ATTTTGTTTATTTAATTAGGAGAGAAAATAGGAGAATTGATAAATGAACTTAATATAAATAAATATTTCTATTTATTTACTAAGTAGAGGAATTTAAGGTTAATTAATCAAATAAGGCGTATTCGATTAATTGGATTCTCCAGACCATTTTTAGGTGTCTGCATTTTGCCCCTCTTTGAAGTGATGTGTTTCCATTTACTGCCTTCAAAGGTGATTCGCCTCACCAAGATTGATGGCAAAAGTTTAAAATATGCCCCGACTTGCCTTTAGAAAAATGAATTTCAAATGATAGTGATATATCTCGAGAGATAAATTGATAAATTTGAATTCTTTTACATTTTCAAGAATTTTGAATTTTTTGATGATTTGATACACTGGTGAAGAAACAATTTATCTCCCGACAAAATTGTCCAAAAATGCCCCTGTGATAGATAAGAATTAATTCCTCAGAAGGAAAAATAAATAAATCCCATAAAAATCCCCCAAAAATAACCTATAAATGCTCAAAAGGTCATTTTCAAAAGTCATTTGTGCATTTGACTTTGACAATCTTGTGATAGAGAACCTTAGAGTGTTAGAGTTTCAGGATGCCGATCCCTTACCACACCCACCGACTTGAGCGTGTGCGATGTCACCAGCGTCCGACTGACTATAGACCTCCGGTACATACCCCAAATCTTCCTCCTGATTCGTGCCCGTACTTTTCATGTCTTTTTGCACGTGTTTTCATGTTTTAGCGCATGGCAGGCGCGGTTTAGCACGTTCGTAATCTGTTGTAGCACACCATAGTTTTAGCGCACCCATCGAAATCTGTAGCGCATCCATAGTTTAGTGTAGCGCATCATAGTTTTAGCGCGTAGGGTCAAATCTGCAGCGCGTTAGTGGGATTTTATAGTGCGCTGGACTTTTTAGCACGTTGAGCTATTTTTGTAGCGCATCAATAAGATTTTGTAGCGTGCCAGACTTTTTAGCGCTTTAGGTTGATTTTGTAGCGCTTCAATAAGATTTTGTAGCGCTTGGAGGTATAGATTGATGAAAAAATGTGCACTTTGCTTTTTATTTCATCAATTTGTTGTTGACTTCATTCATTGTAGTTTGATCTAACTAAATAAATGGTAAACAATCTCATGATGAGCGAGATCCATTGATTTGATAATTATTACCCTCATGATAGGTGAGAAATAATTTAGAATATCTGAAAGAATGAACCTGATTGATAGATGAGGGTTCCTTCTTGATAAATTGATCGTTTGATAGGTAAAAGCACAATTTTTAGTAATTGATAACCTCGTGATGTTGGATATGCTGATTGATAACGTATTGATCTGTAAAATGTTCTTTTTGTATGATAACAGGAGCATTTAGATGTTATTCAGGTGCGAGAGTAGTTCCCTTGGCCTTTTGATATGATACTACGACTTTCATCAGATGAGAGACAACATATTACTGATTGTGGTTTAGCGACATTATTGGATATGCCCCATATTAGACTTAATAGGGGTCTATTGACAACTTTAGCAGAGCAGTGGCATAGTGACCACAACACCTTTCACTTACCTACTGGCGAGATGACCGTGACGCCAGAGGATGTATGGCCTATTCTTCGCATTCCCTTTGTTGGGGAGATTGTCGTGCATGATTCAGAGGAGGTTGGTGGGGTAGAGGCTATGCGGAGAGTCTTTCAAGATCCCCATATTGTGGGAGAGTGGATTCCATAGGTAGAGATGCATGATTCATATGCTCCACTTTCTTCAGTTTTGGCCGACTTTATTGGTGGATTCCTTTGTCCTGATAAGAGGTCAAAGGGTCTATCTCTTGGATGGGGTCGAGTATTAGAGGGTCTGGTGGCCCACTAGACGAGATATGCTTGGGGCATGTGTATGCTTGCCCAGTTATATCATGATTTACACTGGATTGTGTACCTTAGAGGCAGTAGTTTATCGGCAGGGGCTACACTTCTTCAGGTATGGGCATGGGAGCATATTGCTGTTATGCATCCCGTGCCAATGTTAGCGAGACCAGCGACGAGGCCTTATGTGTTTCGGTATAGAGGCAGGCCTACCCAGCATATGATGGGTAAGCTAGATTATTGGAGGTGGATTATTGATGATGTGGAGGCAGTGACTTGGCGTCCCTATTTAGACTGTGATGACTGGGATGATGATGATATTGAGTTGGGGTTTTTGTCCGATTCGATGTATTTGATCGAGAAGAGCCCCAGGATCCTAGAGTGATTCCTGTTTCGTTATGTCTACAGATAGTATGGGATTGTGCAGTGTATGCCACAGGGAGTAGCACATTACAGACGACGACATATAGATGTCAGTGATTGGGGTCCTAGTTTGCCTTATGGGGCACTTGTTGAGGGTTATCGTGCTCTACAGCCATCAGCATGGGATATGCGATGGGACATTGTTGAGGCACCTATTACTCCTGAGTATGGACAGTATTTGGCTCTGTACCCTCCTCCATGTATTACTATTCTGGATGAGCCAGTACCGGCACCAGTGGCAGCACCAGTACCAGCACCATCAGCAGTACCAGCAGCAACACCAGCAGGGGGTGGTCAGGTTGGTCAGAGATGGGGGAGAGATGATGACTGTGAGAGTAGCAGTGATGATGACAGTGAGAGTGATGATAGCATCGGCGATAGTAGTGATGATGATGACAGAGATGGGGGGAGACTGGGCATAGCAGGTACCATAGAGCCATCTACTAGTGCGCCTCGTAAGAGGCAGGCTGTTGCTTCCTCATCGGCAGATCGGTCAGAGGTTGTAGGTTTACAGGTGCAGGTTCAGACCTTACAAGGACAGCTAGCACAGGTGCAGGGATTACTAGCACAAACACAGGCTCAGATGCAGGCACAGCTAGCTACTACACAGACACAGATTACCTCTCTGATTGGTGAGAGAGATGGGGCTCTATAGGCAGTAGCGACCACACAGGCTCAGCTAGTAGGTGTACGAGCACAGTTGACCACTTCCCAGGCACAGATCACAGCCTTGACTGCAGAGTGAGATACTATCCGATAGGCAGCAGAGACAACACAGGCTACTGCAGAGAGATTGCAGAGAGTGGCAGATGGGACCTCTGTGGAAGATTACATGCGAGAGGCCATGCGGGCAGGTGCTGAGATTGAGTTCTACAGGAGCCGTTATCATGAGCTTTGCCCCCCAAAGTAGAGAGTCAGTTATGCTCAGTCTCGCTCATAGAGGACTCGTTCGAGGATAGTGATCAGAGGTGTGACACAGCCTCTCCCAAGGGATCCGGGAGATCTGAGAGATCTTGGGACATCTGGTGGTGGTCATGATATTGGTGCGAGACCTGCTCCTTCTGGTGCGAGTACTACTTGATATCAGTTGTGTACCCTTTTGAGAGACATATACAACCATTTTTGACATGATGTTATTTTCATCCTTTTCAGACTTCATTGTATACTTGACACTTGATGAGATATATATGTGCAGCGGTTCGATTGATCTATGATATGTTTTACATGATTTATGTGATGGATGCATTGATATTATGATGTGTGCTACATGATTGATGTGATGGATGCATTTTAGTTTCTATGTTTTATGATGATTTATTTTACTAGCTTGTATGGATGTATTAATGATGATGTGATATGATATTGATGTATTTCTTTTCTTAATGAGATGCAATGTATGATAAATAAAATGTGATGAAATAGATGATGAATGAAATGATAATGGATATGAATGATTTAGGAATGACAATGTAATGTATGAGATGATAATAGATAAAATGTAATGTATGAATGAAATGTAAATGTATGATGAAAATGTAATGTATAATATGTAAATGAATGATGTATGGATGAAATGTTATGAATGATGTACAAATGAAATGTAATGATGTATGAATGAAAATGTAATGTATAAGAATGAAATGTAATGATGTATGATATATAAATGAATGATGTATGGATGAAATGTAATGATGTATGATGAAAATGTACTGATGCATGATATATAAATGAGGTGTAAATGAAATGATAATGGATAAAATGTAGTATGAATGATGTGTGTAATGAGATGTTATGTGATAGATAAAATGATGTATAGGTATATGATATATGTAATGTGATGTAAATGAAATGATATAAAATGTCCTCTATATGTATGCAATGAATGATGATTTTGCAACTACATGATAATGACAATGTGATGTAAATGCATGATGTAACATAACATGTATATGATGCCACGAAATGAGATGTTTATTATGAAATTTATGATGAGATGAAGAAATGATTTTATATGCGTGTCATTATGAAAATTGTATGCGTCAAGTATACTCAATAAGAAAAGATAACATTATTTGTGAATGAATCTTTGTAACTTGTGCAACCAGTACTCTATAGATGTATTATTATGAATGCAATCTATGTTAACCATGCAAACCTATTTTATTAATGCAAACCTAAGTGTCATTTCAATAATCATTTTATTCTGCTTTGTATCATCACTGAGCTTTATTTTAAAATGTTGAAAATGAATACAAGCATCAATGATATGAGATAGACCAATGATGACCTGATTATTTCTTTCATGATATTTGATATTGCAAGCAAACACAAGCATCAAGGTATAAGATAAACCAATGATGACCTGAGCATTTCTTGCGTAAACAAACAAGAATTAATCATTTTCTTAAGTGAATCAGAATGTCATCCATGATACTTTGTAGAGCACTTCCCACGACAATTCACAAAATAATAATGACTAACTCACAAACAACAAACAAAGAAAAGGTATCATTCTCCTTCCTTGCTTCTCTAGTTCAATACATCATTGAGTAGCTCCAAAGAAATGATAAGCAAATGATAAAATAAAAAGCACAACAATTCAAATTCTACTTAATGTATTTTCAAATCATTATTCAGATTAGATCATAAGTGTTGAAATGTGTGTGCGGATGTTGGCATGATATTCCTAGACGTTTGACCAAATGATGTAACCTAAAGACCTATCCTAGGGGTCTCGGGGACTGATCAAAGATTAGTCTTGCCTACGTTATACACGCAGAGACCACGTAGTTCGACTGACATAGACTCCACTTTTAATTGATGTAGACTCTATTTTTGGGTTTTCGATTTTATGAATGTTTTTGCATGGATTTTCTGATTTTCCGATATGTTTGTAGTTTGATTTTCTGATGTTTTTGGATTTTGATGGATTTTCTGTTGTTTTGGATTTTGATTTTCTGATATTTTTGGATTTTGATGGATTTTATGATGTTTTGGATTTTGATTTTCTGATGTTTTTGGATTTTGATGGATTTTCTAATGTTTTGGATTTTGATGGATTTTCTGATGTTTTGGATTTTGATTTTCTGATGTTTTTGGATTTTTGATTTTCTGATGTTTTGGATTTTGATGGATTTTCTGATGTTTTTGGATTTTGATGGATTTTCTGATGTTTTTGGATTTTGATGGATTTTCTGATGTTTTTGGATTTTGATGGATTTTCTGATGTTTTCAGAATTTTCAAGTATCGTCACTTGATGTCATGTTTGACTGCCTTTCCATTTAAGCTGAAAGTCCATTTGTACCAGATAACACTAGAATGTTGCCCCCAAGCCAGGTAAAACATGATACCCTTTCCATGACATGAATAGTGATAATGATTATCTCAAATGATAGATGAAAATGATATGAAAGGAAATAATCGTAACAAAACTGTACCTAATAGATAAAGGAGTTTGGTGAAAATCACAAGTAGCACCTGTTTTCCAAGTTTTCATCACTTGTTTTTATTGTGTCCTCTTTCTTTTTCTTTGTATTTTTATTTTATATATTTTTTGTTTTCTCTCTCTTTTCTGTTATCATGACGCCTGTTTTCCAGGTTTTCATCAAGACAACTTTATTGACCGTGCACTAGATATCCTTAAGTGTAGAATCACCTGAGATGAATGCTGTTCATGGGCTCCTCCAACATGTCACCTTCTGGTGTAGACAACCAGTATGCTCCTAATCCATAGACTGATATGATAACATAAGGCCCTATCTAGTTGGGTTCAAACTTTCCCTTCTTTTCTCTGTCCGCTTGATTTCTAGGGTTTTCTCGTAGGACCAAGTCTTCGATCTAGAAGACTCTAGGCTTAACCTTATGATTATAGTTCCTAGACATTCTTTATTGATAGGCTGTCAAATGATTGACAGCTTGTTGTTGACGTTCATCAAGTAGCTCTAATTCTTGAAGTCTAGAGATCCTATAATCCTCATTTGAAATGAGTCCCTTTAGTGAAACTCGAAGGGATGGAATTTCTACCTTGATAGGTAATATTGTTTCTGATCCATAAACAAGAGCATATGGCGTAGCTCCTGTTGGTGTTCTGATGCTAGTCCTGTAAGCCCAAAGAGTAGGGTTAAGTTGAATGTGCCAATCATGCCCTACCTTATTTACAGTCTTCTTGAGAATCTTTAGGATTGTTTTGTTGGATGCTTCTACCTGTCCATTACCTTGAGGATAATATGGGGTTGAAAAGCGATGTTGGATGTGGAACTTTTCACACAGCTCTTGGACATCTTGGTTCTTGAAAGGCCTGCCATTATCTATAATGATCGACTGGGGTATCCCATATCTAGAAATGAGATAATTAAGTATGAAAGATGATATTTGCTTCCCAGTGATTGTGGTTAAGGGAACCGCCTCCACCCATTTTGTAAAATATTCCGTTGCTGTGATAATGAACTTGTGTCCATTAGATGAAGATGGGTTAACTTTCCCTACCAGGTCTAATCCCCACTGACAGAAAGGCCATGTAGTTGTGAATGGATGTAGCTCCTGTGCCGGTGCATGTACAAGATTGCCATGAATCTGGCATTTTGGACATCTCTTGACAAACTTATAAGATTCTTGCTCCATGTGTGGCCAGTAATACCCCAAACAAAGGAGTTTCTTGGGTAAAGATAATCCACTTGAATGTGTACCACAAATTCCCTCATGGACCTCATGTAAAGTGGAAGCGGATTCGTTATGTTCTAAACAATGCAAAAGAGTACCATCTAGGCCTCGATGGTAAAGGGTGTCAGCAATAATGGTATGTTTGGTGGATTGGCGTATGAAGTTGCACTTTTGGTTGCGAGAAAGATCTAGCGGTAAGATATTATCTTTTAGGTAAGTATAAATGTCTCCATAAATGGAAGATTGGGCACTATCCAAAAGGCTTATGGTTTGGGATTTGGGTTTTGCGTATGCAGGATTTGATACTTGTTCTACAATAAATCGATAACGATCTTGTGTTTCAGGCATTTGTAGAAGAGATGCTATTGTGGCCATGGCATCTGCTACTTTGTTCTCTGATCTTGGTATCTGCTCAAATTTGATTTCTATGAAGTATTTTCTTAGATCATCTACTAGTCTCTTGTATAAAATCAGTGTGTCATCCTTAGTTTGGTAATCATTGTTGACTTGATAGATGATTAACTGGGAGTCTCCATACACTTGTAGTTCTATGATTTTCCAGTCAATAGCCACTTTAATTCCAAGGATCAAAGCTTCATATTCTGCCACATTGTTAGTGCAATGGAAGGTAAGCCTGTAAGATCGCGGAGTTGTGTGCCCAAGAGGTGTGACAAATAAAATTCCTGCCCCTGATCCATGTTGTGTGTAGGATCCATCGAAGTAGAGTTGCCATGGTTGTGTTGTAACATTGAGGATATCCGCATCAGGAAATTCCATGGTCATAGGATGACTGTCTGATAATGGAGCTTCTGCTAATTGGTCGGCGATGACTTGTCCTTTGATAGCTCGCCTTTCAACATACTGAATGTCAAACTCACTAAGGAGCATGACCCACTTTGCCAACCTTCCTGTTAAAGCTGCTTTTGCTCAGTAAATACTTGAGAGGATCAATTTTTGCAATGAGCTTGACAGAGCATATAGTGTCACAATTTTTGTGTTGCAAATACTACTGCTAAGCATTATTTTTCAATGAAGGTGTAGTTTACTTCATGTCCATTGAGTGTCCTGCTGATATAGTATACAGCCTGTTCCTTTCCTTCTTTGTCCTCTTGTGCTAGCAAGGCTCCTAAAGAAATATCTGTTGTTGCAACGTATAGCAACAATGGCTTGTCTTCACTGGGTGGTACCAAGATTGGTGGTGTCATTAAATAATGCTTGATGTGGTTGAAAGTATTCTCACACTGTTCATCCCATTTAAAAGACACATTTTTATGCAAAAGATGATTGAATGGATGACACCGATCTGCTAGTTGAGAGATGAATCTTCTGATGGACTGTAGTCGGCCTTGTAGAGATCTTAATGTACTGATATTCTTATGAGGTGGAATTTCCATGATGGCTTTGACTTTTGCTGGATCTACTTCAATTCCTTTTGTAGAAACTATGTATCCAAGGAGTTTTGCTGATGTTACTCCAAAGGCACATTTCTTAGGATTTAATCTGACTTTGAATTTTTCCAACCTGTCAAATATTTTGGCCAGTATCTCTAGATGTCCTTCCCTGGTGTGAGATTTGGCTAAGATATCGTCCACATAGTCCTCCATGAATGTGCATCATGTCATGGAAGATTGTTGTCATAGCTCGCTGGTATGTAGCTCCTGCATTCTTTAACCCAAAAGGCATGACGTTCCAGCAAAGGTGGGTGCCCCATGGACATGTAAATGCTGTCTTTTCTTGGTCTTCAGGAGCTATTTTGATTTGATTGTATCCTGAAAATCCATCCATGAGTGATAGCATTTGATGGCCAGCTGTAAATCTCTAATCATGTCTATGTTTGGCAAAGGAAAATCATCCTTTGGACATGCTTTATTTAAATCCCAAAATCAGTACATATTCTAATGGTGTTATCTAGCTTTGAAACTGGTACAATGTTGGATATCCATTCTACATAATCAATAGATATGATAAATCCAGCATCTAGTAGTTTCTTCGAATCATTTTTTACTAATAATGCAACATGTGGATGCATTTTTCTTAGCTTCTGTTTTACTGGTTTAGTGCCAGCTGGTAAGGATAAGTGATGCATAATGAGATCTGTGTCTAAGCATGGCATGTCAGAGTATGACCAAGCAAAATTGATGCATCGTTCTTCAAAGAATTTGATAAAATTTGGCTTTTCTGTATCTATCATGGATGCTGCCAGGTGTAGGATTCTTACTTTCTCTGCTGTGCCAATATTAATAGACTGTGTGGGTTCTATCAACACTGATGATCTTTCATGGTAATGTTGTGGGAGGATGTCAAACCTTCCATCCTTTGGTGCCTCAATGAGGTTTTCACCATTGGATGCGTTCTTTGTTTTTACTATTTTAGGATCAAACACTGCCATAGAATGTTTTTCACCATTAGATCCATTTTTTTCTTTCATATTTTTGCAACTGGAAGGCTTGGCATCCTCCTGCCTAAAAGCATCGTTAAAAGAAGTATTGGTAGAACAAGTATTGGATTCCTCACAGTAAAGGTAGTTAATAATGGCAGAATCATTATCAAAAACAGGGAAATCAATAGGGTGTTGGGGTTCCCATTCGATAAGCTCAGGATGCAGTAAATGCAACGAATCATTAGATGAGTTGAGGTCAGCGATTGTGAAAGCTCGGACGGAAATGCCATCGAGGTTGTTAGTGGTTATGTCGAGGCCTACAAAGGTATTTTCTTCCACATCATTTATCTCAATCGATGTCCGTTCATCTTCACTTGAGTCATCGAAATTTTGTGTTTCAAAGACAATAGGATTAAAACTCGAGCTTTGACCCTCCTCACGTTTGGGGGTATACTTTTTGATAATGTCGATCTGAATATCTTCATAGGAAACATCTGATAAGTTGTCCCACTCATATTCATTTGAATATGTTTCAGAGTTATCTCTTATTTGAAGAATACGCTCCTCAGTTTTATTGGTGATTTCTGCTCTTGCTCCTTCAGTGTATCCTAGTCCAGTTATAGCATTCTGCTGAATTGCGAGGACTTGGATTGGTTCTTTTACACTTTGTTTCCCTCGATCAAGAGATCCTTGTTCTGCTGCATATCCTAGTCCTGTTTTATCCTTATGTTGGAGCGTAAGAGACTGGATTGGTTCTGTTATGCCTTGTTTCCTTAACCCAAGAGGTCCCTGTCCTGAATATCCCATCTTCTCCAGAATAGTTTTTCCCTTTCCATATTGATTTGTCTCTATGATATTACTTGTAGAAGTAGAGGCTTCCTCATCCTTATAAAGCCAATTTAGTATGGCCTTATCTTTTTATTCTTCATCTAAGTTCCCAGCTTTTACAAATCTTCCATCTAATGCTGTTGTAGATTGTTCTAAATTTTGGGTGATTGTAGATGGCTGTCCATACGTTTGTAAGGAGGGTAACATTTGTGATAGATGAAATGAGTGTCCAACACCATATTCACTTATTCCTTTGTCACTTATCTGTACTTCCTTGGTGAATTGATGTGAGATTGGAGCCAATTGTTCAATATTTGAAGGGTTAGATTGTGCCACCCTTATTTCTTGTGATTTTTGTTGTTTTGGAAGCCACTTTGATATGAAGTTCTGCTGTTGCTCACCATCTGATGTACTGACTTCTCTATTGTGAGGTATGAATGTATCCTGAGATGTCTTCAATGTATGACAAGCTTGGGTGTCATTATAGTCTGCTGTGATTGTTACCTCCTATCCATTGACGGGAAATTTCAGGCATTGATGATAGGTAGAAGGTACTGCTTGCATATCATGTATCCAAGGGCATCCCAACAGTATGTTGTATGTCAGTTCTCTATCTAAGACTTGGCAAACCACTTTTTGGACAACAGGTCCTACTTGAATGGGTAATATGATCAACCCTTTAGAGGACCTTTCTTCTTCATCATATGCTTTGATTGTGATTTTTTTTCTTGTATCAATGGCTTCATCTGAGTATCCTAGTGCATGAATCAGCTTTAAGGTACAAATATTGAAACCAGCCCCTCCATCTATCAGGACACGCTTTACACGGTGTTTATGGATGAGGACTTCAATGTGAAGGGCGGAATTATGCAGATGGGTGAGTGATACATCATCATGTTTAGAAAATGAAAGGCAATGAGGTGCAGATAGATGTCCCACCATAGCTTGGAACTGACACACATCTAGATTGTTAGGTACCGTGGTTGATACAAGAGCTTGTTCAAGAACCTCTTTGTGTGATGGGGAAATCTTTAAAAGTTCCAAGATGGATATTTGTGCCGGTATTTTCTGCAATTGATCAATTTGATTATATTGATTAGAGGGAGGATCCACAGATGGGGATGATATTGATGCTCCTTTCAATATAACTTTGGATTGTGCCCTTGTTGCGGCATTAACCAGTTGGTACTCTTGTTTCCCTTTGAGTGTGATCACATTAATTTGGTTTTCAAATTTGTCCATATGTTGTACCAAATTGGTAGATGTAATGTCATTGTTCCGATTGATTTGGTTGCATAACTCTTCATCCTCTTTGGCAGCAGAAAAACAAAGGATCGTTGTGCCATAAACATAACCAACATTTTTACCTTTGGTGTTTGTGGAAGAGGATTCTCCCTTCTGATAATTGGGTAGAGGATTTTTGAACGTCGTATGATCTTTGTTTGTTTGGTGTCCCTCTACAAATACTTTCTTTTGATCTATGAGGTCTTGTACCGCATGTTTTAATTGCCAACAATTTTCAGTCATGTGGCCTTTATTTTGATGGTAGTGATAGTAATGTAAGTCATTCCACCATGATGGTTTGACTTGAGGGTCCCAATTTCTAGCCTCTTGCACTTGAATGAGTTTTTCATCTAAAAGTTCTTTGAGGACTGATTCCAATGTTTGTCCTAACGGCGTGAATTTTTGTTTATTGGATGGTCGTTAGAATGATTGGTTTTTTATTTCTCCACTGTTTTGATTATTCCCTTGATCACTACTTTGTTTGACATTAAGACCATTGTTTTGTTTGTTTGTAGGGGTTGGTGTCAAGGTGAATACTGGTTTAGATGTGTGTGTATCGATCATGGTATCAGTATTCTTGTTCTTTTGCCAAAATCTTGGCTTTTTATTGTTGTTGTTAGAGGAATTGTTATTGTTTGAACCTTCAATGAAGTGTTTGATCGTTCCTCTTTTGATTAGAGCCTCTTTGATTTTGAGCCCCTTTTCGATAACTTGTTCAAATGTAGATGGACATTGTAAATCCAATCTGTAATTCATGTCATCCACTAAGTTATCAATGAACATCTCTATCTTCTCCTCTTCAGGAATAGATCTAGGGTATTTAGCAAATAGCCTTCTCCATCATTGGAGAAAGGAAAGAAACTTTTCACCCTTTGCTTGTTTGGTGTTGTAGAGTTCTTTTAAGGTTACCCCATGTTGGATGTTGAATGAGAAGTGTGTTATGAACCTATTGATTAGTTCTTCAAAAGATTGAATCCCAGGTTCCAATTTAGAAAACCACTCCATGCAAGTGTTTCCTAAGCTTCTTGGAAATAATCGTAGTAAGTAAGAGTCCTCGTGTGCGAACTCTATGCTCATGGCTCAAAATTCCCGTACGTGATCAAATGGATCAGTTCTCCCATTGTATTTGTTGTATGTTGGGTATTCACAATACCATGGAAATGGTATCATGTTAATGCTTGGATCGAATGGATAAGGGCAAATGTCTTGTAAGGAATATCTCTTTGTTGGCCCTTGTTGGATATTTTGGAACTGCAATTGTAACTGTTGGATTTGTTTTGTCAAAGCATCTATTTGATTTGGGTTTTCCACACTAGTTGTCTTGGGTGTGGTTGTTTCCTTGAGTTGATTGACATCAAAGTCTTTAGGAAGCTTATCACCTTTGTTAGCTAATAATAGAAGATACTTTTCCATATCTTGCTCTAGCATCTTTTCCATAAATTTATGGAAATGAGGGTCTTGTTGAACTTTCTCGATTTCCTCTACAGTTATTTCTTTCTCATGTGAGTTAGTGAGAGGATTAGTGTTGCTATATCATCTCCAAGGGTTTTCTTCAGCCATGGCTGCTATTCTTTCATTTTCTTCTTGTTGTTTTTGATATGCTGATCGTGTGAAAATAGGCATACAAACGTTAGAGTTTTACTCTAGACTTTGATCTTGGATTTTTGATTGGATAAGTGTCAAGGTTTTTGATTTAAAATCTGATTTAGTCATGTCTAGTTTTGTGATGGAAGGATGATAAAAATCCTTGATAGGGAAAATTTGACAAAAAATCTCAGATTTGGTGATAATAACACTTTGCAAGATGTTTCAAAATCTAGGTGTAATGGTAAAGTTTTCCTTTTGTATGACTAAAGTGTTTTGGAATGTGAAAAAAAATGTTCTGGATTGATGAAAACCTTGTTATCGATATGGGAAAACTGACAAAATGTCCTACCAACTCTCTATTTTTCTGACTTTCTAGATCGCTAAAACAAAGACACTACGCGCTAAAACAGAGGAGCTATGTGCTGGAACAGAGACCCAAAGCACTAAAACAGAGACTCTACGCGCTAGAACAGAGACCCAAAGCGCTAGAACAGAGACCTGATGTGCTAAAACAGAGACCGTGCGCGCTGGAACATAGACCTGAAGCGCTGGAATAGAAGTCTAAAGTGCTAAAACAGAGACCATACGCGCTGGAACAGAAACCCAAAGCGCTAAAATAGAACCATGAGGTGCTAAGATAGAAACTATCTTATTCTATGAATCTCACTTGGTCTGGTATTGTATTGTATTGCTAGTTGTGGGATGTATTCTGGATGAATTCTTTAACTATGATTGTGGTGTTGCCTAAGAGCTCTTCTTTGATAAAATGCTTGTGAATCTAAGGGAGCTACAACATAGTCGTCCGTATAACCTCTAGAGAAATCGTGATACCTATGAATAAAAGTCCTATGTTGGAGTAGAACTTTCCTACTTTGATATAGAAATCGTTGCTTTCTTAGAAGTTGTTTGTATGCAAGTGTTTTCTTTGGTTTTCTGATTCGTTTGACAAGAGATTTCTTGACAAACTTGGTGGATACCCAATCTTGAATCATGAGAATTCCACAAGTGTTTTGATTTTGAAGATTTTTTTGTGATGATCTTATCTGAATTAAATGAGAGAAAACACAGCAAGCAAGAATAGAATGGTTGTCTTTAAAAATTTTAGAATCTGAATAGATAGTGTATGTTCTTAAGAATCAAGCATGATTCTTTTTGATTTTCACTGGTTTATAACAGATAAAACACTTCAAATAGACTCACTCCTAGAGACAAAAGGTCATCGTTATATACTTGAATGGCCCACAGCTATGAATTGCGTCGACTCATACAGCCATGTCATCCCCTAGAGGGCGCCCATGTTTTTGTCTTTTCCAGGTGCGTACTCAGAGTGACGAAAATGGATACCAAATCCTCTGAGCAAACAGTCCTTGGCAATTATATGGTGAGTGCTTGAGGGTAGATTCTTCCCCGCCCCTGCACCACCGAGTATTACAATGTTTAGAAACTGACAAACATGCTTCTAGTTCTAGGTTCTTAGATAGGGTTTCCGTTTGGAGCGAAAAATGGATAAACTCCCTCGAGAGACCTCCCAATCTTTAGAACAAAGATTTTTGGGATGGTTATCCTGCACACTTCCGTTGAAAGAGGGTTTCCCCAAATTCACATAAATTTTTAAGGGGGTTGGAATACCATGGCTTTTGGCCGTCCCCACTCAGGTCGTTCCCGTAGGGTGAGTACTTTTTCCCACTACGGCAGGCTTGTCTAAAGGTTTTAAAAAACTTTAAAATGCATAAATTATAGCGAGTCTGGTATTCTGATGCACCCAGTAAAGGGGAGAGCATAAACCTATCACCCAATCACAACAGAGAAATTGTTCACTTTTAAAGCCCAAAAGACAAATGATCTAATCTATATGGAGATATTGCTCCATAAAAATCATGATGTTTAATTTTAATCCCAAAAAATGTGAAGTTTCTATCCTAGGATTGATCAATTTTTATCCATTTCTATCCTAGGATTGATAAATTTTATCCATTTCTATCCTAGGATCGATAAATTTTATCCAAAGTTAGACAAAAACAAAATCTGGCCGCGGACGTGTCAGATCCAGATTAAAAGAAAGTGATTTTAAGAATAGTGAAGCGGCGCGCTGAAACAGTGAAGCGGCACGCTGGAACAGTAACTCGGCGCGCTATAACAGAAACCCGGCGCGCTGTAACAGAAACCTGGCGCGCTATAACAAAAACCCGGCGCGCTATAAAAAGTCACATTTCTACGAAAACTATCACGCCGATACCTGTAGAACACTTTTCTAAAAAATTAATCAAAATATGGGGTTATGCCCCACAGTGGGCGCCAATTTGTAAGTGGTAGAATGAGGAAAACAAGTTAAACATGCATCTACGCTTCTAAATAGGACATTACATCTAAGATTTAAAGAATTTAAACTAATTTAAACTAGAAATCTTCAGAAATCTATCCTATTGCTCTCTAACTCTAAAGATTTCTCTAATCTACTTAGCTCTCATATTTGGAAGCTAATTAAACTATTGAAATGACACTTAGAGAATGAGAATTAAGCTATTCTATTCTAATATGATTTAAATGTGCAACTAGAATGATTCTACAGTAAAGCTTCTAAGAAGGAAACTACTGTAAATTGTCATAATTAAAATTCAAGATGGATGTTGGATGAATGTTGAATGTTGGAGATGCTGGATGAATGCTGGATGCTTTGGAAAACCTGCAGAGTAAGATTGCATAAGTTGGGATCCATTTCCTGTAGCCCAAGAGCTGTATTTATAGCTTTCACAGCAGCACAATTGCACAGGGATACGAGATAAGGGGCTGTGATTCAATCTGGAGAATTGAAGGGCATGGGATGAGAAGATGGAGCTGATCATGGAGAATGGTTTCTCCCCATGAAAACACCAGGCAAGATAAGAGGGAAGGTGGGTGGAAGGTGGTTGAGAGAACTTCCTGTAGGTTTGTCCCCGAAGCTCTTCCCGTGAATGACAGTACCATTAATTAAATTTTGAAAATTTAATTTTATTGGTGAGTGAATAGTGGTATAAAATTTATGCATAAATTTAAATAATTTTAATTTATTTAAATTTAACAAAAAGAGGATTGAATAATTTAATAAATCAAACTATAGGGTTTGTTTATTAAATTAAAACAAAAGGAGAATGATAATTAAATAAAAGATTTTAGAATATCTTTATTTAATTAAGAAGAAATGTGATGAGGTAATTAAATAACACAAATTATTTAAGTTGTGTATTTAATTTATGATAGAAATATAAAAGAAGTAATAATGATAATAATTAAATAAAACAAAGTTTTTAATTTCGTTTATTTAATTAAGAGAGAAATAATATAATGAAAATGATAATAATTAAATAAAACAAAGTTTTTAATTTTGTTTATTTAATTAGGAGATAAAATAGAAGAATTAATAATGAACTTAATATAAATAAATATTTCTATTTATTTACTAAGTGGAAAGAATTTAAGATTAATTATTCAAATAAGGCATATTCAATTAATTAGATTCTCGGACCATTTTAGGTGTCTCAGAAATAATATCCTGAAACTCATCCAACATCCCAAAAACTTCTTCTGGAATCTTCTCACTATCCTCCTTACTCACTCTAGGAATTAATGAATAACACACACGCTCATGCTTCATACCTTCTAAAATTTTTCTTCCATCTACATAACAAATTCTAGCACTATTGCATACCTTTTCTTCGGTCTCCTTTAGGGGTTTCAACTTGTGACGAACCCCATCCTTTGTCAAGGAATAAGTGTTTGCATGGCCATCATGTATAGCTCGCCTATCAGACCACAGCCTCCCCAACAACATGTGACATGCATCCATGGGGATGATATCATAGAGTACCTCATCATGGTAGCTCCCGATCTTGAACTTTACTAGGCACTACTCATTGACCAAAACTTTTTGGTCTTTCTTGCAGCGAACTTGTCCGTCTGCGGATGTGAGCCTTCCTCTTGACTTCAACTTTGTGACCATCTCTTAGACACCAAATTAGCCGGTTATCCCCATCCAATAATGACGCTGACAACATTTTCCTTCACGCGCATTCGCGAAATAGGTCTTCCTCTATTACGGGTTTCCTTTTCTCGGTCCCGGGGCTCTCTAATCACTAGGGCTTCTCCCCTTTCAGCAACATCGAGATGTTGATTGGGCCTCCTCATCTACATGTGCAACCCTTCCGCTGACCTTACGGCCTTTTGGCATTTCCTTGAGTGTTGTGGAAATTCATAGGCTCGATGCCCTTCTTCACCACACTAGAAACCGTTCCTTTGAAACCACCTCTTTAAATCAGCCATCTCCCTTGTTCTCTACCTCTTTGATCCACCACTATTTTGATCGCAGGGGTGGTAGAAAGTTGTCATTCCTTTGGCTTGGTGGTAGCCCACATCTTCACTTTTCTTTTCATCATCATTTCGGTTTCGGTGCTTCCGCTGCCACTTTGACCTCCTGCGTCCTTTTTGCTTGCCATCAAATCTTTTGTTGACTTCTCTTCCACTTCGAGCAAATTGATACACATCATGTGGTGGTCATTCGGCTAGGCTTAACTCCTCTTGAATGCTCGCACGGTCGTAACCCATTAAGATGTCGGACTCTTTCCTTCTCCTTATTGGCCTGCAGTGGCCCGCTCGATGAATATCTTAATGAAGTGCCGGTATATTCTTTCACAGATCTACTTCCTTGCTTCAACCCTTACAATTTCTTCAACAGATCTAACTCGTAGTCCACTGTTATGAACTGCTTCTTCAGTTTCTCTACCATGCGATCCCATCTGGTGATATTTCCTTTTCCTCTTTGATTTCTTTCCAACTGGACCTCTTTCTACCAAATACTGACATGGCCCTTTAGCTTCATTTTCACAAACTTAACCCGGTTTGGGTCCTCTATTTCCTCATACTCAAAATATTCTTCTAGCTCGTTGATCGGTCGATCAACTCTTCGAGTTAGGACTTTTCGAATAAGCTGGGGACTTCTGCTCTAGGTCTTTTCCTGATCTTCGAAATGGCCCTTATTAGCGCATTTGGTCTTGATCAATTGCTTCTTCTTCCTCTTCTACATTTGAACCTTCTTCCTCTCCTTCATCCTCACTTTCCTCCCTCAGGTTTAACCCTCTTCTCAGCTGCTCTTGTAATGCATCAATCTGTCTTTGGAGGGCTACCAGTGCATCTCTTCCACCAGCATTTCTGCTGCCTCGACCACCTCTGGCACCGCCATGCCTACTAGGCATCACTCTTCGAGGCATCTTTCTTGACCTTGACCCAAAACCCGCGGTCACGAGGTGTAGGCTGCCTCGCACAATGATCTGTCCACACACTCAAAACCTCGCATAATACCATGGCGGGGTGCAGCGGGACAGAAATAACCAAAATAAGAGAATAATTTTTATTATTGAGGAAAATGGAACTTCTTACACATGCTGCGGAGGATCTCAAGTGCAGTTCTACAACATGCAGAGTTCGCGAACACGAGAATCAGCAGCACGCAATATCGCGAGCTTGGCTAAAAGGATTTTAAAATTAGAAACCAGCCATAAATAGAGCTCCTCTTTAGTTTGGAGCGAAAACAACATTCAAATTTGAGTTTAGGCAGTTTGGCGCCGAAAAATTACAACTTGAAGTTCAAATTTCAAAAGAACATTTGCAATTGTATCTTCCAGAAAGTGCGCCAACTTCTCGGGGCCATAACTTTTGATCCGGGACTTCGATTTGCGAATCATTTGAACCGTTGGAAAGGTATCGAAGTCAAGAACACACTCAAAATTTGCTACACCAATTTTGGAAAGATGCTGATCCGGGAACTCTAAGTGCCTCAAATCTAACTTCGAAAGATTTTCGGTGCAAATCTGGGAAACTAAAACTGCAATATCTTTCAACCTAGGAATAGAAAATAAAACTGTAAATTGGAAATTTCATTATGATGAAAAGGGTATCCAAAAATGTAAAAATATCTAAAAACTGAGAAACTTGAAATTTAACTATTTTTGGGTGATGCAAGATTGCCCTTACACCACTGGATGCTCTTGCATCACCCTTGCACTAAAACTAAACCTATAGGAAACAACATTCTATCACTTGTTTTTGGTTTCTTTAAGTTCATCCTCTCCTTTGTGCAACAAAATAAATAATATTTGATACCTTCTATATTCTCTTCCTCTGCTATGACCACAAAAACATCTCTTGTACACATATATGTACAAAATACATTCAATTTTTAAAAAATAGAACCAATCTTTAATTGTAGTTCTAAAAAATTAATATATAAACAAATTACAATTAATTTTTTTGTCTAAATTAACAAATATCACAATTTATAAATTAATCTTAAGAAAGTTACAAACTTTGCATGTTCAAATTTATATATACACATGCACACATAACTTTTTAATCAATCTTGAAATGTGGTCATAATCAATTGAAATAAAAGGAATATCTTCAAATATTTAATCTTAATCTTCATTGTATGTATCAGTAACAACTAGTGGTGCCAAATTTTATTCACCAACATATCCATGTTGTTGGTTGTTGCAACTATCATAGTATCCCAAAATGCATTCATAACAAAAACAAGAGTAATATCTAGTATACAATATCCATGCACGTATTTATTTGTACTCATCACACAATGCAAAGATCTTGTTTTGTCCACCCCCTTACAACCATGCATTATTCTTCTATCCACTCTTATTAAAATTATATATATATTTAATTTAATATAGATTTGAGTTCTTAAAATTAAATTTAAATAAAAACAAGTTCAAAACATTTTCCAAACAATAAATTTAAACATGTATATCTAAGATCTCCTTGAAATGAAGAAAATAGGGGGCTCTCTTTCGCTTCTAGGGCTTTGGACCCAAAAGGAGAGGCTATTTCCAACCTTTCACTCAAGAAAAAACCCTTGAGATTTCAATGCAAAGGAGATTGAAATATTGCAAAGGGACTATTCTAGGGATTGAATGATGTATAATGAGGGGTTCACCACCAAGTGTAAATTTGGAAAACATAGTGTGATATGAAAAAAAATGCTAAATGACCTAAAAAGATTAATAAACTGTAATGAAAAGACATGAAACTGAAAGTGTGCACCAAGAAAACTAAAGAAGGCGAATTGGAGGTCTGGATGTCTAAAAAATTTGCTGTTGAAGATAACTGGGACTCATACGCCATGTTGGGCGAATCAGTCTAGTTTCTAGGAAAATGCAATGGAACAAGTTTTAGCTCTAAAACAACATGATGCAAAAAATATACGCCATGTTGGGCGAATCAGTCCACTTCTACTTTTCAAGACATTTTGAAGTGGATTTTGTGCCTCTCAGTCTACTCTACTCTTTTTGACTAATTTCCATATTTGAAACTGCAAAATACCACCTACGGGTCTTCTTCGAGCTTGTGGGTATGTGTAGGATCATGATGGGCCAAAAAGTGGTGATATGATGGGTTTTTGTAGGGTATGTGGTTGATGACTTTTTTTATCCAAAATTGATGAAATTAAAAGGGTTTTTAAAGGAGATTCTTAGATTTTCAAAAATATTAATTATGCTTTACTTTGAATTTAATAAATAATTATTATTTATTTTCTATTTGAATTACAACTAAAGTCCTTATTGATAGGCTGATTGAAAAACATCTATAGCTTTCAAACGATATCACATTTTTTGAATCCGAAACATGCGTCACATTCTATGCTTCACATACTATAGGATTAAAAAAAAAAGAAATGAATTTCATGAAGTTTTGACCAAGTTGAGGTAGTTAGACATACGAGTTTTTTTATTTTTCAAAAGTTGTAATTAAAAATTTAATTATTTACGGAAAAAAATTACAAAAAAATATGCATCACATTGGGACATGAGTCCTCTACTTATATCTAAAATATTATAAGAAAATATTATCATTTTATTGTGGTTAGGGTGGTCATACAAACACCTACTTCTTATTTTTTCCTTGAAATTTAAGTACTATTGCATTGAAATTTCAAAATTTCACTAGATAGTTTTTTTTAAAATAAACCTAGTAGTTTAGAACTGCATTCAATTTTATACAAATTCTATTCTTACATGTTTTTGAAATAATATAGATAACTTATTCAAATTTTTACGTCAAGTTGCCTAACTCTAATTTTTTCTGAATTTTTTGCCACTTAAAGGCCTATTTTTTCCATGATTATCCTGCACATACCCTTTTCCAAGGCTCAATGAAAACTTTAACAACTTTTAGGGACTTGAAAACTTTTTTCCAACTCCGCTTCTTGGAAAATTTGCAGCCTAGCTCTACAAATCACACACAAGAAGAGGGAAAAATGTTGTGGGGTTAGTGAATATGGATTTTCCTTGGTAAAACCCTTTGTTGGTAATTAAACCTTGAAATGAAATCCAATGTAGAAGGAGAATGATGAATGAATAAAAGAACAATGTTACAACTCACCAAACCCTAGCAATAAGGTGCTACAAACATGTAAGTAATGGATCCAATGGATGTAGACTTGGAATCTTGCTTGGTGTTGACAGATCTTGAATGAAGCATTTGCTTGAAACACAAACCCTACAACACAATTTTTAGCTCTAAAACAACATGATGCAAACAATATTTGACATGATGATTGATGGTTGAAAGATGCTCTTGAATGCTTCATAATATTCCCTTGAAATTCCTTGAATGATCTTGTGAATGCTTAACGATCTCTTGCGAACTCTTGGATGCTTTTAAAATTTTCTAGGTATTAATATGAGTGAAAGAACCTTGTATTTATACTTAATTATGCCAAACTTCTAGAAATTATAACACTACAAGCCGACATCAGATCTAGGAGAATAAAATACTGAAATTTTTTTTGAATTGAATTTGAATTTTGTTCACATAGGACTCATTCACCCAAGGTGGTGAATGAGTCCCATCACACATAATGTATGGGACCAAAAATCCAAAGTGTCTAGAAATGTGTGAAACCTACATTGGGGCCAAAAAGACCTAGATGGGACTCATTTTCCCAAGGTGGTGAATGAGTCCCAAACACTAAATTTGGGTCACACAAGCTAGGATCACTTGATTTATGATTGGTTATTGATTGGTGTCAATATTATCCCTGAAAAGATAAAATAAATAAGGCCTGTGGATGCAAAATAGGGCCAATTAAAGCATAAGAAAGCCAAATTATTAATTACAAGCCTAGAGGAATGTGCATGTTTGTTACAACACTTTAAAAAACTCCAAATAAGGAAAGGTTAAAGTTGACTATGATTAAAATTATGTTTATTATGCTTAGTTAATTGATAAGACCCTAGAAAAGTGTGAAAGTGTGTTACAACACTTTAGAACACTTTTGAAAGGCACCATAAAATTCCATTAGTTCACAAGGGCCCAAGACCAAATGTGAATGTGTTATCAACATTACAACATTAAGCAAAAATCTACAAGGAGGACCCAAATGAGTGCGAAAAATGTTGAAGTACCCT
The DNA here is from genome assembly GCA_007258455.2 of Sequoia sempervirens. Lineage (NCBI taxonomy): Eukaryota > Viridiplantae > Streptophyta > Pinopsida > Cupressales > Cupressaceae > Sequoia > Sequoia sempervirens. The sequence continues at coordinate 22,461 of VDFB02151571.1, forward strand.
TTTTTTGACACTACATTTAGCCCCTACTTTAGTGAGAGGATGAACCTGCTTCAAACTCACACTAAAGTAGAAAAATATGCATAAAGAGAGGCTCCAATGAAGCAATGCTAGCATGTGGGGTGACAATAATCAAGAGGGGTGATCAAGCCCCCAGGACCAAGATCCCATGGAAAACCAAACATAAGCACAAAGGAACAAACATAAAAATGATATAAAGAATATGGCAACAAGGCCAATAATACAATACCAAAGATGAAAAAGAGAAAAGAAAAGCAATAAAAGAATTAGATCAAGCTTCAAAAGTTTTTCCATCCTGATGCCTATCAAATGTAGGCTATTTTTATGGAAAATGCATACTCAGTTTGAAGCGATGGAACTCCTAGTTGTCTACCAAGTGAGAAGTCCTAAAGGGTGAGAAACATACACTCATGGATGGTATGCACACACACAAGTGGCTATGGGGAAATTCATGCATTGGATTTGGCTTCCCACTCAACCATACCAAAGTTATACCTCCTGATAAATTTAATAAGGTGACACACAAAATTTATTTTTTGAGCTTCATGATACAAACAAAACTTCATATGCTTGTAGCTCATGAACAAATAGGATGGCTCCATAGGCATGCAAATTGTGTTATGCAAGGTGGCCATATAAAAAAAATGCAAAAATGCAAACATGCAAAGAATGTTCAAAGGAGTCTTGCTTAGTTCATGCGAAGTCTTTAACTTAGGGAAAATTATGCCTAATGTCTCCAAGAAAGGACCAATCAGAGAATAGAGAATTCACAACTTAGGGAATGCAGTGCATTGCATCAAGCCACTAAAAGGAATGCAATATGCTAAGAGAGACCATGCTCTTGAAGGACATTATACCCAATTTCATCCAAAAATTGACCAATGCATCGTATGATGTAAGAAGGCTGCACTAAGAACCAAGAAAAGGGAAAATTCAAAATAATAATGCCAATGCATGCCCCAAATTTAAAGGAATTGCTAAACACCATACTGTGAGAAATTACTTTAAATTAGTAAATGAAAAAAATGCTAACAAATAAGAATAAATGAGAGCCAACTTGGAAATCCCTATGCCAAGCCATGTTTTACATAAAGTGCATCATGTAAGAGAGAAAATGAAGAGAAAGGGGAGGGATTCCCCAAAAATGAAAACAACAAACACATAGGGTGATCCCACAATAGTGGTTTACAATTTTGGTGAACCGACACCTAAATTAATATTTTTAACTAAATCTTCACATTCGGCAGCTATAGCTAAACCGTGAAAATTTGAAGATAATGCAAACTAGAGTCTCATCACATTTTTCTTTAGATTCTAAAAATATTTTTTCAAAAATTTTGGAATTATTTTACACTTTTTTTCCATCTCCCACAAAACTAGTTTTTTCAAAAAATAGCATTTTTAAAAAGTGACGCAGAATCGTATAACACATAACTTTTTTCATTAAGGATAAAATTCTAATTCTTTTCAAATTTAGATTCCTAACTCGATATCTAGTGCTTCCACTTCGTTAGACATTTTTTATTAAATATTTTTTCTTTAATCAAGTTTTGAAGTCAAACCAATTACAATTTAGACATAGCACGACCGTATAACATAACTTTTTTTGTATCTATCAAAATTCAATTTTTTTGGTTGGATCAAGGACTTCAATATCTAGTGCACTCATATTTTTCAATTTTTTTTGATAATCTGCTATTTTTCCACATGTGCGAACATAGACTTTCATTTTCGATGAAAAACATATGTTTAATAAAACTAAAAAAACAAATACATAATAAAACCAAAACATATTAAGATTCTATTCATTGGATAGCTTGTTTCGAGGAATACTTGATTCCAATTGGGTTTGTGAAGATTCCTCCATTTTCATCATCAACCCGAGCTCTGAAGTGCAAAAATTTAGGGTTTTTTGGTGTCTTAGAGGAGGGATGAGGAATAAGGGGGGTTTGAATGAACCCCTAGGGGTTCGAACCAGGGTTCATTCGAACCCCCCTTTTATAAGGGCTTTTGTTTTCATTTTTGGTGGGAAAGCATTAAAAGGGTTCACTCGAACCCAGGTTCTAGCGAACCCCTAATGGGTTCGGTCGAACCAGTATGTTCACGAACCCTAAAATCAATATTTTGCCATGCATTCATTTTCTATGAGTTTTCCTTCCTCACTTCAATTGTAAACCACTATTGTGGCTTCACCCAAGGTATTTATGAATCTAGGGTCAGATGTTCTTTGCTACAATGTTTTCTAGAGAGCTTGGAACTTTCATCATCCCCCAAATACACATAGAAGTGGAAGAATGACACAAAGAGAGTGAAAACAAAGAAAAACCTTTTGGGTCAACATGGAAGAGACATAGGGTGTCTTGGTGCCTTGTATCATCCCCAAAACACAAGACAAATGAAAAGAAAAGGAAAAATAAGAAGGAAAAGCTTTTGGTCAACATGAAGGAGACATGAATGTCTCGATGCCTTGCATCATCCCCAAAAGGAAAATACAAGAATAAAATAAAGATGAAATGAAAAGGAAAAGAAAAAGAAAGTATTTTGGGTCAATATGAAGGAGACATGAATGTCTCAATGCCTTGTGTCACCCCCAAAAGGGAAACACAAGAAAAACATAAAAAAAAATGAAAAGGAAAAGAAAAAGAAAGCCTTTTGGGTCAACATGAAGGAGATATGAATGTCTCCATGCCTTGTGTCATCCCCAAAAAGAAAAAACAAGAAAAAGATAGATATGAAAAGTGAAAGTGATGCATGAAATAGGGAAGAATGAGGGTACAAATAGAGGAATGTCACAAAGAGAGAGAAATTCAAACAAAACATCACAGGGGATCACATTATGCACATGCAATCACAAAACAAAAAGAAAAAGAAAATGTAAAAGACTAGTAAGGAAAATGCAAATCAACCTATGAGAAAGTCATTCGCCTTCCAATCTTAGTCTATATAAGCAGAAGGTGAATGATAAACCTAAGGGAAAACAAAAAATGCATTACCAAGACAAGGATAACAATTACTTTCCCCCACTAAGTTCGATACAAGGGGTATGTGAAGGATCATCATGGAAAAAATAGGCCCTTAGGTGGCAAAAAATTCAGAAAAATCAGAGTTAAGAAATTTGACTTAAAATTTTGAATAAGTTATCTATATTATTTAAAAAATATGTAAGAATAGAATCTATAGCAAATTGAATATATTTTCTAAACTACTAGGTTTTCTTTTTAAATCTATTTGATGAAAATTTGAAATTTCAATGTAGTAGTACTTAAATTTCAAGGAAAAAATAAGAAGTAGGTGTCTGTTGACCACCCTAACCACAATAAAATGATAATATTTTAGATATAAGTAGAGGAATCATGTCGGATGTGATGCATATTTTTGTAATTTTTCCAAGTAAATAATTAATTATGAATTTTTTATTACAACTTTTAAAAAATATAAAAAACTCATATGTCTGACCACCTTAACTTGGTCAAAACTTTATGAAATTCAATTTTTCTTTTTTTAATCCTATAGTATGCGAAGCATAGTATGTGATGCATGTTTTGGATTCGAAAAATGTGATACTGTTTGAAATCTATAGATGTTTTTCAATCAGCCTATCAATCAGAACTTTAGTTGTAATTTGAATAGAAAAGGAATAATAATTACTTATTAAATTCAAATTAAGGCATAATTTATATTGATGGAGAGTTAAGAATCTCCTTTATAAACCCTTTTGTTTCATCAATTTTGGGTAGAAAAAAATTCATTAGCCACATACCCATCATATTGCCACTTTTTGGCCCATCATGATCCTGTACATACTGCAAGAATGAGTTGAGGTAGGTGATGGGAAAAGTCATGTAGTATTCATAATAAAATATTCTACAACTATTACATGACAAGGGTTGAAACAATAGAAAGCTATATAATCACATGATGGAAATCATTGCCATCGAAGTGAAATTTTTTCAATACTAATTGAAATGCACGACATTCATCAGCACTATGTTCGAGAAATCGATAATATGCAAAATGGGGGATGTTCACATCCTTAGGAAATAGAACTAATCGATTCATAGGTGGTACTGTTATCAGTTCTTTGTTCAAAAGAAATTATAGTTTCCTTTCACTTTTGGGTGGTGGGCATAGAGATTTTAGTATTTCTAACTTGTAAGCCCTCTTACATTTGCTATATTCACCCTTTTCTTTAGTTGAATGCGGAGGAGGAGGACCTAAGGTGATCCTTGCATCCTTGTCATTGTTATGTGTAATTGATTATTCTTTAGAAAGAAGAATATTCAGATCAGGAGGAGAATCAAAGATCACCATACCATCATCTTGAAGCCTTAGATATTCTCTAGGAGGCTTGCTATTATGAGAGGTATCTTGATATTCTATCCCCTTTGTTTTTTCATCCCTTGGTTTTTTCTCTAAGAGTTGAAGAATTTCATATTCACTTGTTGTGTCACATCCTTGTTTGCTCAAGATTGTGAAACTTTTTGCATATGTTTTTTCAAGTTGATGGGAGTGTTTGTTACTTTGTTATCATAAAATGGTTGAGTGTTTTCTTGTGTGGAGGAACTAGGTTCACCTATTGTAGGGAACTTAGGTTCAACTTTTGTTTCAGGGTGTAAGTAACCAAACATCTCAAGAGGTGGTATTGTAGGAAGATCTTGTTGTTTCATGGATGGATAAAAGGATGCATTAGCTTCAAGGTTGTCAAGACAATCAAGATTAGGACCCTATTCATGATGTCATGATCTTCTCCATTGATGTCAACATCATGAGGAGGACATTCAATAGGATTTGAGTGGGCATGAGTGAGTTCAATGTCATTAGTGTCATTTCCAACAACACAAATTGAAACATCCACTAAGGAATTTAATGACATCCAAAGCTTGTTAAAGCACATATTCATGATGCATATTTTTCAAATTCTAAATTATGCAACAATGTTGTAAATGTAATTTTGATTTTAAGCAATGCACAAGATGAATGCATGCATGCTAAATGCAATGAATTGAATGAAACAATAAGTCTACAAATTAAAATAGAAAAGTAAAACAACAAATAGAGAATTAGAAATAAATTGTAAATGCCAAAAAATGCAATGAAAATGTGCAATGGGACTGATTCGCCACAGGTGGCGAATCAGTCTAGGTACTATTTTTTTTTTAAATTTCAGAATCTTTGAATTGAATTTTATTCTTTTTATGTTTTTTGATGTAAATATGAGATGAAACTATAGAATTTTACTGATTTTCAATGAAATTAAATGCAATAATCTGAGCTAAATGAGTTTTTCACTAATGAAAATTTTGAAACCTTAGAATGTAAATTAACCAATTGAAAACCTAATGCAATATTAATGCAAGCTAAATATAGAATTTAAATGCACTCCAAATCAAAATTATGATGCTCTATATGCAACTTCACCATTTGAAATGAAATGAAAAAAGGGGGGCTCTCTTTCACTTCAAGGGTTTTGGACCTAAAAGGAGAGAGGCTATTTCCAACCTTTCACTCAAGAACAAACCCTTGAGATTTCAATGCAAAGGACATTGAAATCTTGTAAAGGGACTATTCTAGGGATTGAATGATGTATAATGTGGGGTTCGCCACCATGTGTAAACTTGGAAAAGATAATTAATTGGAAAACACAATGGGTCATGCAAAAAAATACTAAAAGACCTAAGAAGATTAATAAACTTTAATGGAAAGCTATGAAACTAAAAGTGTGCACCTAGAAAATTGAAGAAGGTAGAATGGAGGTCTGGATCTCTAAAAACTTTACTATTGAAGTTGATTGGGACTCAAACACCAGGTTGGGTGAATCAGTCCAATTTTTGGGAAAATGCACTGGAATATGTTTTAGCCAAAAGGGTATCCAAATATTTAAAAATATTTATTCTAAAGGTCTATACAGTGGGACTCATTCACCAATAGTGCCGAATCAGTCCACTTCTACTTTTTAAATTTTTTTGAAGTGGATTCTATGCCTCTCAGTCTACTCTACTCTTTTTGACTGATTTCCAGATCCAAAACTACAAAATACCAACTGTGGGTCTTCTCCAAGCTTCTCCAAGGCTTGATGAAAACTTTGACAACTTTTAAGGACTTGAAACATTTTCTCCAACTTTGCTTCTTGGAAAATCTACAACCTAGCTCTACAAATCACACAAAAGAAGAGGGAAAGATGTTGTGGGATTAGTGAATAGGGGTTTTCCTTGGTCAAACCCCTTGTTAGTAATTACACCTTGAAATGAAAGCAAATGTAGAAGGAGAATAATGAATGAACAAAAGAACAATGTTGTAACTCACCAATTCCTAGGAATGAGGTACTACAAACATGTAAGTAATGGTTCCAATGGATATAAAATTGGAATCTTACTTGATGTTGATAGATCTTGAATGAAGCACCTGCTTGAAACAAAAACCCTAAACCACAATTGTTAGCTCTAAAACAACAACATGCAAGCAATCTTTGAAATGATGATTGATGCTTGAAAGATGCTTTTGAATGCTTGATAATCTGCACTTAAAATGCCTTGAATGCTCTTGTGAATACTTAATGATCTATTGTGAACTCTTGAATACTTGTAAAATTTTCTAGGTATCAATATGACTAAAAGAACCTTGTATTTATACTTAATTATGCAAAAATTCATGAAATTATAACACTACAAGCCAACATCAGATCTAGGAGAATAAAATACCACTAGAAATTTGAATTTTGGTCACATAGGACTCATTCACTGAAGGTGGTGAATGAGTCCCATCTCACATAATGTATGGGACCAAAAATGAAAAGTGTCTAGAAATGTGTGAAACCTACATCAGGGCCAAAAAGACCTAGGTGAGACTCATTCACCCAAGGTGGTGAATGAGTCCGAGACACTAAATATGGGCCACACAAGCAAGGAACACTTGAATTATGATTGGTGTCAAGATTATCCTCGAAAAGATGCAAAAAATGAGGCTTGTGGATGCAAAATAGGGCCAATTAAAGCATAAGAAAGCCAAATTATTAATGACAAGTCTAGAGGAACGTGAAAGTGTGTTACCCCACTTTATAACACTCCAAATAAGGAAAGGATAATGTTGATTATGATTAAAATTATTTTTATTATGCTTAGTTTATTGATAAGACCCTAGAAAAGTGTGAAAGTGCATTACAACACTTCACAATACTTTTGCAAGGCACCATAAAATTTCATTAGTTCACAAGGGCCCAAGACCTAATGTGAATATGTTATCCACATTATATCATTAAGCAAAAATCTACAAAGAGGACCCAAATGAGTGCGAAAAATATTGGACCCTTTTTCTGACACTACATTTAGCCCCTACTTTAGTGAGAGTATGAACCTACTTCAAACTCACACTAAAGTAGAAAAACATGCATAAAGAGGGGTTCCTATTGGTTATTTTTCTTGAACCAAACTTAATCTTACCACATACCTATGAACTTTACAGAATTCAATTATCAGTAAGGGTAAGGATTGGCCAACACTTAAGGTTTTTAGGTCTTCCCTTCTTCACTTCAGGCTTTGTGAAACTCAGGAGGGAAATCCTAAATATTGTGTTTAATGATATTGATGTGTCTAGGTATCAAACATAGAATAAACAAATGATTCTCCTTAAATGTTTAATAGAGATAATACCCTAAAGATTTTCCTGACCTTCATGGTAGTGACTAAATTAAACAAGAGAAAATGTAATTCATAAGATTCACACATGCCTAGAAAGAGTTTTACAAGCAAGTTGATTGTATTTTTGTGATCATCTACTAAATTGGTTACCACAACTAGAGTATAATTACTTTGCTAAACTAGTGCCATATTATTGGAATGAAGTAAAACCAAATGCCCACATGTTTAGATAACAATTTTATATTTGATAATACCCAAAGCCTTGAAAATATTGCATTACAATATCCCCACTTATCGTTTTCATAATTCACTTCTTACTAGCATCCTCAAACACAATTTATTTCAAACCCACTGTTATATTCAAGAATTTACATACATTCATTGAAATGATAAGCAAGAATAGAACAACACATATATTAGAAACAAACAAAGACAAATAAGATAACTATTGATTATGTTATTCATAGTTTGTATAACTTGTATAGAGGAGCATAATATGTAGAAACTTTATACTATTTTTCTATACATATTGTCATTATCATTATTATAGAACCATATACATATCAATTGACTTAATCCCTAAAAAATATTACTAGAAAGTTAAGTATCCATTTTGTCTCTGTGTATAACCCCTTCAAAGAAAACTACCCACTAACCTCCTTTTGTAATCAGCCTTGAAATCCATTTTATAAGACAAGGGAGCAACAAGCATCAGGCTGAATTACACCTACATTTCACTTTGATTTCAAAATGAATTTCACCAGAATGTCAAAATATTCCCCATTCAGTTACAAGTAATCATTTGTAGAATAGAGGTAGGGAAAAAGAAAAACTCCAAAAACCATTAGTCAGAGAAAACCCACTAGTCATTAAAAAGTGTCACCATCACAACATCAAAAAGATGCAAGTTCACACTAAACTAGGAAATGCCACCATCAACATCGAAGGAACAAATAAACAAAGATCCACACCACAATGAGGTACCACAAATGCCCAAAAATTGAGCATCAACTCAAAAATGGAATGAGATGCTACTTTTCCTTGTTAGCATCAAAGTAAGTATGCTCACTCAGTTCTTATTGAAAGTGGAGTAGCCATCACCATATCATCCTCAGAATCGATCAAATCAGTCATGGCCATGAGATACTGGCTGTAACTTAAATGAGTTTCATCTCCACTATCAGAAGAATCATCCAATGCTTCAATGGGAGAGTGATGACATCCCATATAAGCCCGGTGATACTTATTTTTTCTCACAACTTCCCTCTTAGGCCTATCAATTTTCTTCTCCTTACCCTTGATCAATTCCTCCAAGATAATTTGTCTTCTCAAATGACAAGCATGCTTGAGAACACCCCGTGCAAAATTTTTGACAACTCTTGGTTTCTTCTTTGGAGTCATAAGGATTTTAGACATATCATGCTCACTCTAGGGAGAATCACCCTGAGACTCAAGAGGCTTGAGTCTCCCAGACCTTCGAATAGGGCTAATAGACACACTTACCTTACCCATTTCCTTGCTTAACAACTTATCAAATTTACTTAGAACAAAAACACCACCCAACTCAGAAATAACAAGCTCAAATTCACACTTACTCCCAAACTCTTAATTGTTAAAGTAAAGGATTTCACTTAATTATATTAATTAAGTCACCTTTATTCTACTCTTAAGATTTCACTTTAGTTGCATATTGTGACATTTAATAATTATATTAATTATTAAATGTCTAGCTATTAGGGTTACTTTTAAGGTTTTTCTTGATCTCCTTTTAAGGATTCATCTTTGTAAATAATCTATTCGATTGTTCTGATAATATATCTTCGATATTATAGAGCTTCAAACCGTCACTCACTTTTTGCTCTATACTCTTCCCTGTGACAGGTATCCCTTTGCATGTAGGTGTTCTTGGACTCTGAAGTTGGTTTTCACAACTTCTACATGGTATCAGAGCCGACCTGCTGTAGCCTATTCTTGTTTTGAATATTTTGGAGCTACGAGGGTTTGATCAGGCTTTCACTAGTTTTGGGTTGCTTTCTTGTGGATCCAGGCTTACTTCAATTTTTGGGTTCATTTTTGGCCCAAAAGGACCTTGCTGTTGGATTCATAGCACCCAAAAACCCCCATTTTCATATAAAGCAAGTCCATTTTGGCCATAGTCGATCGACAAGGAAATTTTTTTTTCCCTAGAGCTGTACGGCCCTAGGGCACGCCGTTCGAGGTCAAAAATTTACAAAAAACAAATTTTAAATTAATATTTTTAAGGTTTTTAACAAAAAAGGCCACTTCCCTTATACTTGGAAGCCGTCGTTTCCCTGCAGCCAAGTGGCCACCAGCAGAGGCAGCGACCACCAACAATAGCCGCCGGGCCGCCACCTTAGCCAGCCGACTGCCCAGCCACAACTAGCGCTCAGCCCGCCAACCACCCACCAACTGCCTGTCGGAGCTCTGCCAACATGTCGCTAGTGCACCACTAGTGCCCAGCCCACCACCGCTTAGCCTTTGGTCGTCTAGCGGACCAGGGGCCCATTTTTTTTAGCCCCCAGGGCTTGGTGAAGACCTCATGTGCCTTTTTGGAGCAGTTTCACTCAATCAGCTATAAAATGCTTATTTATTCTCCATTTTTTGAATGAAAATAAGCTTTGGAAAGCTGGCTTTGAGCCCGTTCTTGTGGTGCAGGCATTTTTTCAAAATTTTCAGCTTGGTTGCATTTTTTCGCAGTCAAAGTCAGATGTTTTTCCTGCACTTTGGGGGGTATAACTTGCTCATTTTTGCTCTATTTTGTGCAAATGATTAGGCATTGGAAAGGTGTTGCAAAGATATTTCCAAATATGCAGTCTATTTCATTAGAAAATTTACGACGTAAATTTTATTCAGCTTTGTGTGTTTTTACACTTTGCTCAAGTACTTGGACATTCTGGCACCTACATGGGTTCTATTTGTGTGGGATGGGTTATATTAATTTGATCTAAATGTAGTAAGGTCATATTTCTCATTTTTTTTCATTTGAAGAGTTATCATGGGTTTTTCTACTCACCCTTCAATTGTTATTCTGGAACGGGGTAATTATGAGTCATGGGCAAAGGGTATACTTACACATTGTGGGTGGCTTAATATTTTTCCTTATTTGTATGATCTCATACCTAAACCAGCCACTTCAGAGGGAAAATTAGCATGGGATATCATTAGAGAGCACATAGTAGGACTTATATTGTCTAGTGTTGATCATGACACTATGTTGGCTATATCGGACATTGATTGTCCTCACCCACTTTGGACACGCCTTTGGGAGATCTATGGAGACCCAAATCTCTCTCCATTCCTAGAGGATCCTGCTTCAGATTGTCTCTTACCCATTGCTTGGAGAGAGAATACACCCTTTGATCATGATACTTTAGAGGAGCTTGAGTATTTAGACACCCTTACATGTTCTGATGGATTAGAGGCTTGTCTCCCAGTTCCTACTCTTCAAACTGAGACTTCATCAACATCTCCTGTTGTTCCTGATTCAGTGCATCATGGCATCATTCACCTTCTAGACATAGCTACTTTGGACTCTTATCTTGCAGACATATCTTTCTTGTTTGTTGAGTCCTATATTGCAGATTTGGAGGATTATTTTGAGGACATTCATCTCCTCTACCTTGACAGTCAGGTTATCACTATACACCCACCATTATCAGTGCATTCATAGGTTGCAATTTAGGATTCTCCACATCTGTTTGGATTTGACATCATTTTTTTCAGTTCAGACAATGAGATTCTTCAACATCCTATCATGGCACACATCTTGAGACAGATTGGTTCATCACTCTTCACAAGGTTTCTTTGACATCATCCTTTGGATCCATTTCTTCCCAAGGGGAGGAATATCATTTTCCACTTTAGGATCTCCTTTTGGATTCTACATCTGGCATCTACCATTGTGATAGGAATTTCTTCATTGTGGGGGGGCCTTCTTCTCTCTTTCTATCTCTCCTATGGAGACCATTGTATATGTACTTATATGATAGAAGCTGTCTATGGGGGGTATCATGTAATCCACCTCCTATCCTTCTTTCATTAGTGCATTTCATTCCTTTCTTTTCTTTCTTTTGGAGTAGAGTTTTTCCCATGAGGTTTTCTCTATTTCTCCACTTTATAGAGATTTGGTTGTATTCGAGTACCTGATCAGGCCTAGTTGCCGGGACCCTCATTTTACTTTCATGCATTGTAGTTACATTTCCTTTTTTGCACATGTTTGTAGCTGCACTCTTGCTCATCTTAAGGGGGGGTGCTAGAGTAAAGGTTTTCACTTAATTATATTAATTAATTCACCTTTATTCTACTCTTAAGATTTCACTTTAGTTGCATATTGTGACATTTAATAATTATATTAATTATTAAATGTCTACCTATCAGGGTTATTGTTTAGGTTTTTATTGATCTCCTTTTAAGGATTGATCTTTGTAAATAATCTATTCGATTGTTATGATAATATATCTCTGATATTACAGAGCTTCAAACCCTCGTTCACTTTCTTCTCTATACTCTTCCCTATGACAGGTATCCCTTTGCATGCAGGTGTTCTTGGACTCTAAAGTTGGATTTGACAACTTCTACATTAGACAACTTCTACATTAATTCTCATAAACAATCAAATGATGAGAATAACAAGCAGGTGATCTTCATTAAATAGAACAACTGGAGAGTGTATTAATTTTCTAAAAAGCTTGTGTGAGGATGTAGGAAATTAGTTACCTTGATTTTGAACCAGAGTCGTCGATCATACCTTGAAGTGAATCAACAGATAATCAATCAGGATGATTAATTATGACAAAATTAAACACATGTTGCACTTGATAATTATCCATACTTAGAAAACTCAAGTGATATAAATATCCACTTAACTTGCATATTAATCACACTTAGCGTTTAACCAAACCTATTGTAGTGACCCTCCCGCTGTGACATACTGTTTAGTTTGATTCTGCTTGATAGATGCTTTAGATTACTTTGATACTATGTTGTTTCTTTTCAGAGGTGATTCTAAATACTATGTTGTTTTGATTTTGCAGATGATACATTGACATCCTGGTTATTTGGTTATGTTGGTTTGATGATACTGTGATAGATTCATTCATGATATGGCTTATTGGTTATGACTATTGCTTATGTTATCATGTTGTTATGATAGTGTGCTGAGTTTATTTATTAGGATTAAGTATTGTCGTCTTGGAAACCTTATGGCAATTATGTAAATTAAATATCTTAAAAAAAAATTGTTCAGTAAATTTCATTCTTTACACTTTGTTTTAATGGTAACCAAGGCAAGGCGTTACAGATTGGTATCAGAGCCAAGTTCTAACAGTGGGTGCTCTGGATTAATGAGCACATTAGGTTGTTTTAGGACGTTAGAATTGGTTGTTGTGTTTTCCATTTGCTTTGTTTGTCTTGTAACAAGACTTGTATTGGTTTTGTGTAGGATCATGCCTAGGCGTCGTGTTAGAAGTCATGGTCAAGGCCGAGGTGGTGGTCATGGGCTGAACCACCAGGTTACTCCCCCTCTGAGTCCTCATCAGAGTGTTCATGCAGAAAAATTGGGTTCGCAGTTGGATCAAGGTAGTGAGGCACAAATTTCATAACAGTCAGTGGTTGAGGGTTCACAGTTACGCCCTTTACTAGAAGAGGTCCTAGCTCGACTTGGACCAAGGCAGGAAGTGGAATAGGAAGTAAATAGGGAATGTGATAGATCTCCAAGGAGAGTTGATGATACAGTGTAGCAGGATGCCATTATTGTAGGTCACATGTGAGATTTGTTGAGGGCACACCCTCCTACATTTGATGGACCTGGTGGTGGTATAGAAGCTGGAACTTGGTTGATCAATTTGGGACGATGCTTTGCGATGCATCCTTATGGCAGAAATACTCATGCTCATTGTGCCATAATGCATCTTAGAGGCTTTGCCTCTACTTGGTGGCATTTGGAGGAGCATAAGCTCCATCTGGAGATTGGTGCAGTCTCATGGGATATGTTCTTAGAGAGATTCAGAGCACATTTCTTGTCTAAGCATTGGAGGCAATAACGTGCAGATGAGTTTCATGATCTTCGTCAGATGGCTGTCCGTGGAACAATTTGAGCACAGATTTTATGAACTCAAGCAATATGCAGGGATTGTGGACAATGAGGCAATGTTGGTGCAACACTTCATTAGGCGCTTAAATGCCTGTATTAGCGGTGGAGTCAGAGTCTTCGAGTTGAAGACTATGGAAGTTGCTATAGAGAAGGCACGAATTGTAGAGGAGAACCTCGCTATGGCATTGGGTGGACACACTAGAGTACAAATAGGTAGTGCACCTATTTTGGGTTTTGGTTAGTGTGGTGGTCAGTTTTAGACTGGTGGCTCCTCTAGGAATCAATAGGGTGCTAAGGGTGGACAATAACAATAGTGTAATCAACAAAAGAATAAGAATACTCAACCTCAACAGGGTAACAATTCTTGATCTCAACATAGTGGTGGTTGGATTCAGAGAGAGATCAGAGTTGGCAACAAGTTCAATGTGATCATTTCAATCAACCAGCATAGAGTTTCAGCCTATGGTTAGTGGAGGTAGTTTTCCATGGTTGAGTGTACCTCTAGGAGATAGAGGATTTTGGAGGAGTATAGAATGTTTCACTTGTGGTCAATAGGGTCACATTTCTCGTCAATGTCCTCAAAAAGAAACTTCTGGGTTTAGTCAGAGACCGGTGGCTTCTGAGCCAATAGTAGGGGATGCAGGCAGATCGCATAGGGTGTTTACCGTGGTGGATAACTGCCAGGTTGAGCTCCAGGGTGCAGTTAGAGAGGTTTCTGGTGGAGGACAAGCATCATTCTTTGGGAACTGTGCACGTCCTTCAAAGTCAGGATTGATCCTAAGGGATCGAGATGTTGATTAGGTACTGGTCAAGTGGGACACCACTGACGAGTCTCCTATCTCTTTAGAGGATGTATTTTGGATGTGTGTGTTATTTATTTTTTGTTTGCAGGCTTCCAGGAGTAAGCCTTATCCTAGGGGGGAGGATGTAGTGACCCTCCCGCTGTGACATACTGTTTAGTTTGATTTTGCTTGATAGATGCTTTAGATTACTTTGATACCATGTTGTTTCTTTTCAAAGGTTGTTCTGGATACTATGTTGTTTTGATTTTGTGGATGATACATTGACATCCTGGTTATTTGGTTATGTTGGTTCGATGATACTGTGATAGATTCATTCATGATATGGCTTATTGGTTAAGACTATTGCTTATGTTATCATGTTGTTATGATAGTGTGTTGAGTTTATTTATTAGGATTAAGTAACGTCGTCTTGGAAACCTTATGGAAATTGTGTAAATTAAATATCTTAAAAAAAAATTGTTCAATAAATTTCATTCTTTACACTTTGTTTTAACGGTAACCAAGGTGGGGCGTTACACCTATTATGTCACATTTACCCATTCGCCTATGGGAATTAATTTACTTGCAATTCATCACAATAAGACATCGGGGAGCAATCATAATTTAACTTAAAAATATTAGCCTCTACTCTACCTTATTTCAATTTCACCTTCCCACGTGTACCAAAACTTGACAGATTTGATGGCCATAAAAATATTTCCCAAATTTATTATGTGTGCCTAAGAACCAGTTCTAATTTAGCATCATTTTTATCTTAGAACATTCTTGGCCAATATTTTAGCAACACCTTATCTCCATATGAATCCATCTGAGCCTTTGAAATATTCCACATGGCACTTGCCTGCTTGCCCACTAAAGAACATGGGACACAAGTGGCTTCTCATGGGATGGTAGGGAGTGGTCAGGATCGACCCACACCACCCACCATTCGACCATTGATTTGTAATCTCCAGAAATACATTCCATCTCCAAAGCTTTGTGGGTCCCATAAAAGGTGACAAATGTTGCCCTGCCCGCTAGCCCATGTGATTATCTCTCCTTAATGCACAAAATGGACAGCCATGAGGGGAACGGTCCTGATGAAAACATGTGTTGCAGTGTCCATCATTGATCCTTCTCAAAGCTACATCTATTGGCCTTTTAGAACCATTGGTCTCACTGCTAGAGATGACACATGACCTTCACTTGCTAGCTCATGTGTTTTAAAATAATAAGGAATAAAACAACATGGGTACATAGGGAACAATGGCAATCAACCCTTCACGATCAAATGACTAGCATAAAAACCTAATTTTGCACATGCTGCAAAAGATAATTTAAAAGGGGGCTACTTCTAGGCTGATGAGAACTTAACCCTTACAAATGAAGGCATAAGACTTAAGTCATTAAGTATAAAAATCAAGCCCAACCATAGGAAAAATTGAATGCTAAAAAGGTACTTGGTGATTGAGAAACCTAAACTCAGGGGGCCAGTGAACACAATGATTTTAATGGCGTAAGAGGTAACTTGAATGACTAGATACTAGGACCAAAAAGTCAATACAAAATTAGAATGGCCAAGGGTTTTTGGACACAGGTTAATTGTGAGAGGTTTAGGCAATACAAACCCTAATATTTTTGGTTTAGGCCATTTTTTGAATCTGAAATATGTGTCACATTCTATGCTTTGCATACTATAAGATTAAAAAATATTGAATTTTATGAAGTTTTGACCAAGTTAAGGTGGTCAGACATATGTTTTTTTTATATTTTTTAAAAGTTGTAATAAAAAATTCACAATTAATTATTTTCTTAAAAAAAAAAAGAAAAAAAATATGCATCACATCCGGACATGAGTTCCCTACTTATATCTAAAATCTTATAAAAAAATATTATCATTTCATTGTGGTTAGGGTGGTTAGACATACACCTACTTCTTATTTTTTATGCCAATGTATGCCCCCACTTTAAAGGAATTTCTAAACACCATACTGTGAGCAATTAATTTAAAGTAGCAAATGAAAAAAATGCTAACAAAAAAGAATACATGAGAGCCAACTTGGAAAGCCCTATGACAAGTAATGTTTCTGAGTAAAGCTACATCATGCAAGAGAGAAAAAGAAAATAAAGGGGAGGGGTTGCCCCCAAAATGAAAACACTAAACACATAAGGGATCTATGGATTTGGGGTCAGTATGTTCTTTGATACAATATTTTTTAGAGAGCTTGGAACTATCATCATCCACCAAATACACATAGAACTAGGGTATGTGTAGGATCATGATGGGCCAAAAAGTGGCAATATAATGGGTATGTGGCTGATGACTTTTTGTTTACCCAAAATTGATGAAACAAAGGATTTTTAAAGGAGATTCTCAGATTTTCGCCAATATAAATTATTCTTTACTTTGAATTTAATAAGTAATTATTATTCATTTTCTATTCAAATTATGACTAAAGTCCTAATTGATAGACTGATTGAAAAACATCTATAGCTTTCAAATGGTATCATATTTTTTGAATCCAAAAAATGCGTCACATTCTATGCTTCTCATACTATAGGATTAAAAAAAGAAAAAATGAATTTCATGAAGTTTTGACCAAGTTAAGGTGGTCAGACATACAAGTTCTTTATATTTTTTAAAATTTGTAATGAAAAATTCATAATTAATTGTTTACTTGGAAAAAATTTATAAAAAAATGCATCACATCGGACATGAGTACTCTACTTATATCTAAAATCTTATAAAAAAATACTATCATTTTATTGTGGTTAGGGTGGTTAGAGACACCTTATTTTTTCCCGAAATTTAAGTACTCATTGAAATTTCAAATTTTCACTAAATAGATTTTTTTTTAAACAAACCAAGTAGTTTAGAAACTACATTAAATTTTCTACAAATTCTATTCTTACACAATTTTGAAATAATATAGATAACTTATTCAAATTTTTATGCCAAGTTTCCTAACTTTGATTTTTCTAATTTTTTTGCCACTTAAGGGCCTGTTTTTTCCATTATGATTCTGCACATACCCACTAGAAGAATGACACAAAGAGAGTGAAAACAAAGAATTTTTTTTTGCATCAATATGGAAGAGACATAGGGTGTCTTAACACCTTGCATCATCCCCAAAAGGAAAACACAAGACAAATGTAAAGAAAAGACAAAAGGAAAATGGAAAAGATTTTGGATCAACATGAAGGAGACATCAATGTCTCGATGCCTTGCATCATCCCCAATAGGAAAAAACAAGGAAAAGCTAAAGATGAAATGGAAAGGAAAAGAGAAATAAATTCTTTTGGGTCAACATAAAGTAGACACAAATGTATCGATGCCTTGTGTCATACCCAAAAGGAAAACAAAACAAAAAGATAATGATGAAAAGTGAAAACGATGCATGACATAAATAAGAATGAAGGTACAAATAGAGGAATGTTACAAAGAGATGAGAAAATCAAATAGAATATCACGGGAACTGGTACATTTTGACCCATTTTTCGACAATTGTTCGTCAAAATTTTGATGGCCGTTCGTTGCTATTATTGAGTCAGAATTTTGACGACATTTGAAATGTCAAAATTCTGACTTGGCATCAGATGCCGGGCCAAAATTTTGACGTTTCAAATATCATCAAAATTCTAATGCAATAATAGCAACGAACGACCGTCAAAATTTTGACGAATGATCTCCAAAAAATGGATCAAAATGTACCAGTGGGGGATCTCATTATGCATATGGAATCACACAAAAGAAAAATAAAAAGAAAATGAAATAACTAGTAAGGAAAATGCAAGTCAACCTATGAGCAAGTCATCTGCTTCCCAATCTCAGTCTGTATAAGTGAAAGGTGAATGATGAACCTAAGGGACAATGACAAATGCATTACTAGGACAAGGCTAATAATTGCTTGCCCCATTGAGTGTGCGACAAGAATGAGCCGATGTAGTTGAAGGGAAAGGTCATGTAATAGTGAGAATATAATATTCTAGAGCTATTACATGACAAGGGTTGAAATAATAAAAAGATCTAGAGGTAATCATACAATGGAAATCATTTCCATCAAAGTCAAAGTTTTTCAATACTAACTGAAATGCACAAAATTCATTTGTACTATGTCCGTAAACTCGATGATATGCACAATGTGGGATGTTTCCATCTTGATGGTATATAACTAGTCAATTCATAGGTGGTAATGTTATTAGTTCTTGTTCAAAAGCAATTATAGTTTCCTTTCACTTTTGGGTGGTGGGTGCAAAGATTTTAGTTTTTCTAACTTGTAAGGCATATTGGATTTGCTAGATTCACCCTTTTATTTAGTTGAATCTGGAGGAGGAGGACCTAAGGTGATCCTCACATCCTTGTCACTGTTAAATGAGTAATTGATTGTTCTTTAGGAAGAAGGATATTTAGATTGGGAAGAGAATCAAAGATCACCATACCATAATCTTGAAGCCTTAGATATTCTCTAGGAGGCTTGTTGTTATGAGAGGGATCTTGATATCCTAACCCCTTTGTGTTTTCATCCCTTGCTTTTTGCTCTAAGAGCTGATGAATTTAATGTTCACTTGTGTCACACCCTTGTTTGCTCAAGATTGTGAAACCTTTTCCATATTTTTCTTCAAGGTTGATGGGAGTGTTTGTTACTTTGTTATCATAAAATGGTTGAGTGCTTGCTTGTGTGGAGGAAATAGGTTCACCTATTGTAGGTAACCTAGGTTTAACTTTTGTTTCAGGGTGTAAGTAACCAAACATCTCAAGAGGTGGTATTATAGGAAGACCTTGTTGTTTGATGGATGGATAGAAGGATGCATTAGATTCAAGGTTTTCAACACAATTGTTTAGAAACCTATTCATGTTGTCATCATCTTCTCCAATGATGTCAACATCATGATGAGGACATGCATTAGTAGTTGAGTGAGCATGAGCAAGTTCAATGTCATTAGGGTCATTTCCAAAAGAAAAAATTGACACATCCACTAAGGAATTTAATGACATCCAAAGCTTGTTAAAGCACATATCCATGATGCAAATTTTAGATTCTAAATTATGCAACAATTTTGTAAATGCAATTTTAATTTTAAGCAATGCACAAGATGAATGAATGTATGCTAAATGAAATGAATTGAATGAAATAGAAAGCCTGCAAAATAAAACAAAAAAGTAACAGTAGAAAACATAGACTTAGAAACTGAATTGTAAATTCCAGAAAATGCAGTGAAAAATCTGCAATGGGACTAATTCGCCCAAGGTGGCAAATGAGTTGAGGTACTATTTTTTTTGAAATTTTTTAGAATTTTTGAATTGAATTTTATGCTTTTTATGTTTTTTTATGTAAGTATGAGAAGTAGATGCAATAATGCAAGCTAAATGAGATTTTCACTAATGTAAATTTTGAAACCCTAGAATGCAAATTAACCAATGCAAAACCTAGCAATGTTAATGCAAGCTAAGTCTAGGATGTAAATGCACTCCAAATTAGAATTATGATGCTATTTATGCAGGTTCACCAAAATGAAATGAAAAAAATAGGGGGCCTTCTTTCACTTCAAGGGTTTTGGACCTAAAAGGAGAGAGGTTATTTCCAACCTTTCATTCAAGAACAAACCCTTGAGATTTCAATGCAAAGGAGATTGAAATCTTGCAAATGGACTATTCTAGGGATTGAATGATGAATAATGAGGGGTTCACCACCAAGTGTAAACTTGGAAAATATAATGAATTGGAAACCACAATGTGATATTCAAAAAAATGCTAAATGACCTAAAAAGATTAATAAATTGTAATGAAAATCTATGAAACTGAAAGTGTGCACCTGGAAAACTGCAAAAGCCAAAATAGAGGTCTAGATGTCTAAAAGTTTTGCTATTGTTCAATTAATAGGGACTCATACACTAGGTTGGGTGAATCAATCCAGTTTCTGGGAAAATGCATTGGAATAAGGGTATGTGCAGGATCATGATGGGCCAAAAATTGGCAATATGATGGGTATGTGGCTGATGACTATTTTTTTACCCAAAATTGATGAAACGAAAAGGGTTTTAAAGGAGATTATCATATTTACATATAAATTATGCTTTATTTTGAATTTAATAAGTAATTATTATTCATTTTCTATTCAAATTATGACTAAATTCCTAATTGATAGGATGATTGAAAACATCTATAGCTTTCAAACAATATCACATTTTTGAATCCAAAACATGCATCACATTCTATGCTTTGCATACTATAGGATTAAAAAAATAAAAATTGAATTTTATGAAGTTTTGACCAAGTTAAGGTGGTCAGACATACAAATTTTTATATATTTTTAAAAATTGTAATAAAAAATTCATAATTAATTATTTACTTAGAAGAAAATTACAAAAAAATATGCATCACATTGGGGCATGAGTCCTCAACTTATATCTAAAATCTTATAAAAAAATATTATCATTTTATTGTGGTTAGGGTGGTCGGATAGACACCTACTTCTTTTTTTTCCTAAAATTTAAGTACCTTTGCATTGAAATTTCAAATTTTTACCAAATAGATTTTTGTTTTTAAACAAACCTAGTAGTTTAGAAACTACATTGAATTTTCTACATATTCTATTGTTACATATTTTTAAAATAATATAGATAAATTATTCAAATTTTTACGTCAAGTTGCCTAACTCTAATTTTTCTAAATTTTTTGCCACTTAAGGGCCTATTTTTTCCATGATGATCCTGCACATACCCATAAGTATCAGCCAAAAGGGTATCCGGATTTCTAAAAATATTGATTAGCCTTATATAATGGGACTCATTTTCCAATAGTGGTGAATTAGTCTAGACTTTTACTTTTTTGGAAATTTTGAAGTGGATTTTGTGCCTCTCAGTCTGCTCTACTCTTTTTTACTAATTTTTGGATTTGAAACTGCAAAATACCACATGTGGGTCTTCTCCAAGATTCTCCAAGGCTTGATGAAAACTTTGACAACTTTTAGGGACTTGAAATTTTTTCTCCAACTTTGCTTCTTGGAAAATCTAAAACCTAGCTCTACAAATCACACAATTTAGAAGAGGGAAAAATGTTGTGGGGTTAGTGAATAGGGGTTTTCCTTGGTCAAACCCCTTGTTGGTAATTAAACCTTGAAATGAAAGGAAATGTAGAAGGAGAATGATGAATGAACAAAAGAGCAATGTTGCAACTCACCAAACCCTAGCTATAAGGTGCTACAAACATGTAAGTAATGGCTCCAATGGATGTAGACTTGGAATCTTGCTTGATGTTGATAGATCTTGAATGAAGCACTTGCTTGAAACAAAACCCCTACATAACAATTGTTACCTCTAAAATAATGTGATGCAAGAAATCTTTGACATGATTAAGCCAAAATCCACAAGGAGAACCCAAACGAGTGTGAAAAATATCGAAGGCCCCTTTTTTCGACAATACACTCCCAAAACACTCTATTTGGACATTCATGGTTCCTCACTCAAGATGTGCTAACATCACTTGCAATTTGTTTCTTTCACCATTCAAAAACATCGTATGCATCATTTATATGCTCTCTCTTGAATAATTCATTTGATGTTTTCTTAGAGTACGTTTGATGCAAGCTCTTACACTGTCATGTTCACCCTTTACATTCCCACTTTCAAAGAAACTCCAAACATGTGTTATATTATCAGTCGAATGATATCTAGACATATTGCATAAAATGGCATTGATGATTTGAATTGTGACACACACCCATCAGACCATATAAAATGTTGTACAATCTTCACACCTCTTCTTGCCAAGTCTTCAAAAAACTTCTTATAGCAATGTTGGACAAAAATTATGCCACTGTCTTTATCTTCACTAATATAAAAGTGATATTGATTCTTGCTGACTCATTTTTCATATGTACTATCAACACCATTCAAATCCAATTGTGCATGTTGATAACAAACATGCACCATAATAGTGACTATCTCTGAATAGTAATATTATGTTTCTATCTCCTTTTGATGGGAAAGAGAGTAATTTTCTGCAAAGTCAACTACTGATAAAGCTATTCCAATTGAGAAAGTATCTCTTAACAACTATTTTTTTTTCTTGTCACTTAGTGCAAAATGAATGATATATGTACGGTTGTATCAATTTACGTAAATTTTCCATAAATGTACCAATAGGTACCTCCTCTTCTACATAATCTAACCTTGTGGATTCTTTCCCAACTTTTGTTTCAAACTTTATGTACTTGTAACTCTTGCAATTAACCATCTTCGACATGTTAGTATCTTCATTTCTCAAAGGAATTTTAACTAGATTTCCACATGTTTAACAAATTCCTTTTATGCATTTCATTGGAGTTCCATCTACATCATCATCAAATTTATCACATAAGATGGATGGTATTAATTGACTTACCCATTTAGAAGGTGCCTTTTGAGAACCATCACTTTCTTCTCTGATCTTTCAAAAAAATTGATGGTACAAAGATAAAATTCAATATGATAACAACAAGAAGTTTCAAAAACCTTGCTTTCCCTTATATAATTCATCCTTAACATTTGAAACATTGTTTGTCCAAACTTTATATGATGACTTACATCATAAAACATCATATACATCTCATGTTGTGTTATGTCTAACCAATGTTTTATATGCAGTCAAAATTTTTCTCCAAGCCCGATCCTATCTTTTAGAACATCTATTTTATTTGATGAGGGATTAGTATGATCATACCAAAAACTTGAGACCAAGTTCCTAACACCATCTTCAATCTTGTTAGAACAAGGATCCTTACACATTAATGCCCAATTTCCTTCTACAGTAGTATCATCCAAAACCTTTCTCATTTTCACATATCTTGTTAGTGTCCTACTTATGCCAATTTCACTTAAAAGTGAAGAGATTTGAAACTTTCTTGTCATTTGTGGACTTATAGTAGATGTCAAAATCACTCTTCTTAAAACTCTCTTATTCATTGATCAAGATTGGTTCCCAATCTAGAACCAAAACCTTTTTTAACATTTTCAATAGTATTTAAGTATTTTGGGCCTCGTCTTTCCCCTTTTTTGTGAAATCTACACCCATCAATCGTAATGGCTTTTTTAGGTCATCGCGGAGAAGCAATGTTGATTATAGTTGGGTTTGACTAGGTGTATCATGACTTTTGAATTAAGTCTCAATTATTTCCTTTGAAGTTCTTGTGAATTACCTCTTAGAAGTGGTAGTAGGTTGTTTAGCATAAAAATTTAATTTATCAATATCCATTTCAAGTAAATGATCTATATTT
Organism: Sequoia sempervirens; assembly: GCA_007258455.2. Lineage (NCBI taxonomy): Eukaryota > Viridiplantae > Streptophyta > Pinopsida > Cupressales > Cupressaceae > Sequoia > Sequoia sempervirens. The sequence continues at coordinate 46,261 of VDFB02151571.1, forward strand.
TTGAAATAAATTTTTCTATTCTCTTCTTTAATTAGATTCATAGTATGAATATCAGTAGAAGGAAGTGATACTAACCCTTGTCCAACATCAGATTGTGTATGGGCCTCCTCTCTAAGATCAATTATTTGTGCTTGTGTCTCCTCCCTAACATCAACTGTGCCTACTTCAACATCCTCTTCTTCAGTAACTAAATTAGGCTCAGGGACCTCTACTCTAGTTTCCATATGTTGAGCTGCTACACATATCATGTATAAAATAGAATATTTTAGAATATGTAAAATTTATATTATTAAAATATGGATCTAAAGAACCAAGGTGATTGCAAACTTTTAGACTGATAAAGTGTTAATTTAATTAGGAACTTAAAGTTAATAATAGAGAAAAAAATATGATCCTATATAATAGCACATAGAGAAAAAAGTGCATATCCTAGAACATATTTCTCTTGATTTACATTGCTTTTGACAAACATTTATGTTCATAAACTGGCCCTTCTACAATTAACTAATTTAAACATGGGTTTCTATTCTTAGGGTGTCCTAGAATTAACTAATGCGTACAAACATTAATATTCTTAAAGGGGTCTTAAAATATATTGAGCATTTCAAATGGTCTATATTGAAGGGAGTAACCCCTAGGTCATGTTTAGATATTGCATTAGACATCATAACTTTACACAACAAAATATCTCTTAGAATTGAAGGTAGGATAGCATATTCACACATTTATCTCTAAAATTTAATAAAAATTAAAGGTCCTAAAAGACTACCTACTATTTTCTTTATTTAAATATATTTTATCAATTATTGATTAAATTAGAATTTATATTACAAATTAAACATTCCCAGCCTAACCTAAAATAACTAACTTGAAAGAGTTGGGACTAACAACACAATCTAGATTTATAAAATTAGGAAATGAGAAGCAAAAATAAGAAAAACATAACTTATGCACCTAAAAATTGGAAAGTGATGAACAAAATTAAGAGACTACCTAGTGTTAAATCTTTATTAAATTTAGTGTTAAGAGATGAACACAATTAAGAAACTTCTTATTTAGTGTTAAGATATGAGAAAAAATAATAAACTACCTAGTTTTTCTCTTTATTTAAATATGTTTATCAATGAAATAGATTAAATTAGAATTTAGATAACAAATTAAGCATCTCTAAACTAACCTAAAATTTCTAGAAAATGATTCAACATGAAAATATTTAGATATACTACATTTAGAGGTCCTTGGAAAATTTTAAGGTTATCTTTTGGATACTAGTGATGACATGAAAATAGCTCTAACTTAGTAATTTACCTAAGGTTACATGGCCTTGGACATAATGGGATAATAGCTAGGGTGTTTGTAGATTGGACATGGAAATGGAGGTTCTAAGGGTTTGATATGGATAAGAGATGGATGTAAAGAGTGGTTGCACAAAAAAATTATTGCTTCAACACAAAATTCTTATGGATGCATGATGATGAAAAATGGAGGAAGAGGGATCGATTCATAATATGTAAATTCTAAGGGTTTTAGGGTAGGTGAACATTGGATTTTTGATCTAGGTGGATCATAAATGAGACACATATTAATGTTGGTGGCTAAAAGTCATCAAAATTATCCCCTCTAATGAAGGAATGTGAGAAGATATGGTCTAGACATGTACATTAGGGGTTTGGCTTTAATATTTAATGCTAGGATGCTTTGTTCTATAAGTTTGAGGAGATGAAGCTAACACATGCTAAAGGTGAATGCACATATTTTTTATTATTAGGGAGGGATTTATAAGGGTACATGAAACTCCAATATAAGATGAAAAAGTATAAACATGCATAGATAGGGATAAAACAAGGCTAAAAGACATAAATTTAGTGGACATCTAAAATGAGTGTAAAACTATGTAAAAGAAGTTCTGAAAAAAATTTGATCTTATTGATCCTAATCTTATCTAGAACATGATTTAATTGAAAAAATATCATAATTTATAATATAAAATATACATACGGGTGTGTGTAGGATCATCATGGAAAAAATAGGCCTTTATGTGGTGAAAAATTCAGAAAAATCAGAGTTAGGCAACTTGACATAAAAATTTGAATAACTTATCTATATTATTTGAAAAATATGTAAGAATAGAATATATATCAAATTGAATGTAGTTTCTAAACTACTAGGTTTATTTTCAAAAAAATTCTATTTGGTGAAAATTTGAAATTTCAATGCAGTAATACTTAAATTTCAGGGAAAAAAAAGAAGTAGGTGTCTGTCTGACCATCCTAACCGCGCAATAAAATGATAAAATTTATTCATAAAATTTTAGATATAAGTAGATAACTCATGTCTCAATGTGATGCAATTTTTTTAAAAAAATTTCCAAGTAAATAATTATTTATGAATTTTTTATTACAATTTTTGAAAAATATAAAAAATCGTATGTCTAACCACCTTAACTTGGTCAAAATTTCACGAAATTCAATTTTTTTTAATCATATAGTATGCAAAGCATAGAATGTGACATGTTTTAGATTAAAAAATTTTGACACCGTTTGAAAGCTATAAATGTTTTTCAATCAGCCTATCCATCAGGACTTTAGTTGTAATTCAAATAGAAAATGAATAATAATTGTTTATTAAATTCAAAGTAAAGTATAAATTATATTGGTGGAAAGCTAAGAATCTCCTTTAAAATCCTTTTTTTGTTTCATAAATTTTGGGTAAAGAAAAAGTCATTAGCCACATACCCTACACATACCCATCATATCGTCACTTTTTGGCCCATCATCATCCTGCACATACCCATAACTTCTTTTTGAGATTTTTTAGCATAATATCTTTGCCTCCATTCACACAATTGTCATTTCCTTTCTTTAGAATGCTATTGTGTAGTCTTATTTTTCCTATTATTTGGATTTCCCATCTTCTTCAAGTTGCAAAATATGATCTTGATAATTTTTTGCCAATTCCACATTCCAAATTTGTAAAACACTTGCAAAAAAAAGACCTTTTGAACACACCTTGCAAATTTTCATTTATTTTTGATATTAATATAAAAATATTGACCTTGTATATATACATGTAATTCAAATAGTCATGTCCTTTTTGAATGTTGACTAAGTTGGCCTTCGTTTGAAGGTAATTTAATAATAGTTTTTATCCAAGCAATAAAGCCTTTGATTGAAGGAACCTTTGGTTGAAGGTAGCTTCGACCACAGGTAAAATATTTGTTCGAATGTTCCTTTGATTGAAGGACCTTTGATTGAATGACCTTCAATCAAAGGGCCTTAGCTAGACACCTTTGGCATCTGCATCAAAATTTCCTTAGAAAATTTAGTTTCAAACCCCTAATTGGACCTTAAGATGTACTTAACTTGACAAGATATTTTAAAAGATTGTAGCCCTCAAAATGAGGTTTCCAACAAGTATAGTTTTGATATTTTTTCATTTTATCATGTATTTAATTTTTATATTTTATTAAACATAAGGTTTTCACCAAATATCACGCTCTTCATTCTATAGAGGTGGAAAAATAGTAAACCACTATAAATATTTAAAAAAAAAATCTTTTCCCTAGGTATTGATGTCCTTGTTTTACCAAAAAAGAACTAGATTTTGATTATATTTAACAAATTATGTTTGGAAAAATACACATATGTTGAAATTATAGTTATAATGACTTCAAAAATTAACTAAAAATATATGTAACAAAAAATTATGAAAAAAATATCCTTGCCCTAGATATTGATGTTGAGAATCCATATTTTAAAAATTAGAATTTTATCCTATATACAAAAAAAGTTATGTTTGATGACATAAATGTTACTTTTTGAAAATGTTGTTTTCTATTTAAAACTAGTTATTAAAATAGATGTTGAAAGATTTATGATTTATTTAAAAAAAATTTAAAAATTTATATAATTTAGAATTTGACGCATAAATTGCCACAAATCACTAGTACACATCATCTTCAAATTCTTAATGGTTTATCTATTGTAGGTCTCAGAGGGTGAAGATCATGTTAGAAATATTGGTATAAATTTCCATCTTGGCCAAAAAGTGAGACATAGTATTGTGATTTCACTTGAGGGCCATTTTTGGGAATGTATGCGACTGTAGAGGCATTAAACTTCATGGGTAGGTGGAAGTGTAATGTCTCAATGACTACATGATTATGATGTTGTTAGAATGTTCAAGTAGCATGTAGAAATTTGTGTGTCATGGAAGCTTCCCCGAGGAAAAATCCTTCAATAACTCAAAGTGATGGGTTCAAGGATGGAAATGAAGGCGGTGAAAAAGGGAATTCACATTATTGTCTTTACTAGGTTAAAGTGAAGGCTATATGTAATGTGAAATTGCATTGGGGGTGCAAAATTACAATATTACAGAAAGAGCACTAATATGAAAGTGTTAATATGTATGCACAAGTGCTAGACCATAAAAGTGTGATTCTAAAGAACACATATGATAAACTATATTCTCCTACAAGAAAATATTAAATTTCCTACAAAAAAAACAATCTAAAACATAGAAAAAGGGCTAAAAACTACTTAGTAGATGACAAAAAACACAAAATAGATTACAATCCTACTACAAATAGAAAGAAAATAAAAAGAAATATTACAAAAATATAAGCATAATAATTTAGTTCAAAAGTTCTAGGATGTAGATGTGCTATACAAATTGTGAAGGTTCCAATAGTGACTTGAAAATGCTAAGATGGAAGTTGAAAGTGTTATTCTAGATCATTGACACAAAAACTTGCAACAAAAACTCAAACAATTATTAGTATTCAGGGACATGGATCCCATCAAGCATGCCAAAATGAAGATGATGAAATATGAAAAAGACACAAAGTAATAAGATAAATAAAAAATTTGATTTGCATTACCTTTATCTTCTCATCCCTTGGATTGAACTAAAATGAATGCACCCTTCTCCACTTGATTATCTCTTTTTGATTGCTTTGCTAGAACTATGGATGTGGATTGCTCTCCAAAACAACATAATCTTGGCATTGGACAATATAGATTTATCAAAAAATAATGGATAAAGATTGATGGACAAGGCTCTAATTTATAGATTTTTAATGGACAAAATAGATGGTTGAGATGGATTGTGAGATGGAGAGACAAGATCGAAGGAAAATATGGAGTCTTGGCCTTGTGAAAAGTGTCACAAGGTACATAGGCTTCAGATAATGATGTGGCATGGAGAAGAGAACTAGATGTGCTCACACATGTGTGAGCATGCACTTGGAAGAACATGAGTTTGACAAGTGGAATAAAAATGACAATTGTAGGAGGAAGGAAATCAATGAGAATAACATGTGGATGGAAGAGAAAAGTGTAGAATACTCATTTATGAGAGGATCTGACACATGTGTGAGCATCTAATAAGAGATTTTGGTCAAAGATGAGGTGGAAGGAGATGGTGACTTGTACATGCTCACACATGTGTGAGCATTGAAGAGGGTTAGACACACTTGTCTCATGGTGGAAATTTTGGGGATTTGGAGGAATTTTTAATTGGATCTAATGTTAATGATGATTAAGATAGTTTAATTGAGTGTCAAGGCTCGATTTTTGGTGTCTACACCAATGACTTATGGATTTTTCATTTTATACTTTAATACTAAATGTTTGCATTCTTAGATTAGGTAAAAAAAAAAATTCAAAGAAGGCATCCAAAATGTACAAGAGTTGCACATCAATCTGCACTTCTAAAGACAACCACATCATGGAGGTTCCAATAACCTAACATCTTGTTCAACTATGTTCTAGTAGCAATATTTTCTCATATTATAGATACCACTTAGGTTCAAAACATACTAAAATTCACCATAGTAACCCCACATCATAGCCTTATGTGTTGGGTTGTCGTCTAGTCATAGTATTCCCCTCCCATTATAGATATTAATTCTATTTAGTTTGCTAGCAATAATGCACATGCCAAGAAAATAAGAGATCTATCATTAAGTGAACACATTCATGGGGTATGTGTAGGATCATCATGGAAAAAATAGGCCCTTAAATGGTGAAAAATTCAAAAAAATTGGAGTTAGAAAACTTGACATAAGAATTTGAATACCCATTCTAACTACAATAAAATGATAATAATTTTTTATAATATTTTAGATATAAGTAGAGTACTCATCTCCCAATGTGATCCATATTTTTTTATAAATTTTTTCCAAGTAAATAAAACTTTTTATTACAATTTTTAAAAAATATAAAAACTTGTATGTCTAACCATCTTAACTTTGTTAAAACTTCATGAAATTCATTTTTTTTTAATCCTATAGTATGTGAAGCATAGAATGTGACACATGTTTGGATTCAAAAATGTGATACCAGAAAGCTATAGATGTTTTCCAATCACTATCAATCAGACTTTAGTCATAATTTAAATAGAAAATGAATAATAATTATTTAATAAATTCAAAGTAAAACATAATTTATATTGGTGGAAAGTTGAAAATATCTTTTAAAAAACCTTTTCGTTTCATCAATTTTGGGTAAAAAAAAGTCATCAGCCACATACCCTACACATACCCATCATATCACCTATTTTTGGCCCATCATGATCCTACACATACCCCATGGTCAAAAAAGGACATAAAATACTTTGATGAGAAATGAGCTATTGATAAATTAAGAAATAGTGACAAACAATAGTACTTGCATATTGTAGGAAGGAGATTCAACTAGACTTATCAATTCTTTATCATTGTTTCTAATTTTTTTGAAAGAAATGATATAGATTGTGAGTTTTTTACTAATGTATGATACATTGCACATACAACAATGATTAAAAGTGAAAAATTAGCACCTAAGTAACATAGTGTGGCATGTGTGATTACACACTGTAGGTTGTAAATACAACTTACTCAAAATTCCAACTGCCAATATCATCATAACATTTACACATATATGTGTGATAATGTGTAAATAATGAAATATGTGTGCATTTTATATTTATAATAAATAATTTAAAGCTTATTACTATGAATTATAACCATTTTAGGGGAGAGGGACCATTAGTTGTGCAAGCTAAGTTTGCAAGCATGCACCATTTGCATGGAATATCATAGGACCTTTGTTTTTCTTTTTAAATGTGAATTGGTCACTTACCTAACTATAACTAAGGTTTGGAGGTGTGACTCATCACACAACTTGCCACATCAACACGTCTAGTGAGGAGTGTCCAAAAATTGAAAATTTAAAAGTTCAACTGAAACTTAATCATGACATCCCTAAATAATGTCTACTTCTAAATGACACAAAATTTAATGATAAAAAAATCTTCACTAGTTTTCATGCCAAATAGTGGACCACATATCAATTGCATATAAATAATGAAAACCACAATGATGCATTCTAGTGAAGATCATGACAATGGTAGTGATGTTGACAATGACATGAGAGTGATCTCATTTTTGGATGCTTCAACAAGATAAAGTTTTTTAAATAAAAAATAATTAAACAAGTTTAGTTATTTTTATTAAATACCTCTCATTGCAGAGGAATCTTTCTAAACAAATACTACAATCTCATATTAAAAACTTATTTATGTGATTAGTTGGCAAATGCTTTTGCATCGAGAAAAGGAAATGAAAGGAAAGGAAAGATCCTTTTATAGTCCACAATACTAGGTGATTTATTTTTGGGTCTACATATGGCTTAAAGTAAATGAAACTACCTTGTACTCCCAATATGGGGAAGACACCTAACTCGTACTCGACAATATGAAGCATACATATCCTACCCTTGCAGGATTTGAACTTGTGACCTCTCTTTCAAGAATACAAATTCTCCACCACCTACCAATAATTTGAGAACCCTGCAAACTACAGAAACTTTAATTTGGCTGTCTAAAATAGTTGGAACATTTGAGCTTTTGTCATTTTGAAAGAAAATTTAATGTGGCCGTCTGAGGTAGTTGGAACATTCATTTCTATATATTGGGCTTTGTCATTTTGAGAACCTGCCAATAATTTGAGAACCAGCAAGCTACAGAAACTTTAATGTGGCCGTCTGAAGTAGTTGAACATTCATTTCTATATATGGAGCTTTGTCATTTTGTTGATGCACTCATTCCATGCTTGAACAAAAACAAAAGTTGTGGGCCTCGAAAAGATGCCCTTAGAAATAATAGTGTTCCCATCGTATTCAGTCATTGCGCCATTTGCTTCACAGAGCCACGTTAATCCGCTTCATAACCTTTCTCACCCCTGAATGAATCGATCAATGCTTTCTAAATAATGTTGCTCTTATCCGGTACACTCTAAACTGTGACGCTTAATTGGCAATGTGGGTGCTTTAGCATCCTTCAGGCTGCCGTGCTGCACACTTCAACCTTCTGGTAGCATTAACATACTAAGCAATAGACATCACGGTTATTACCGATTCACTAACCACTGTGAGTAATTGTTAACACACTACAAACCTTCAATTCATATTATTCAATGTTAAAATATTTTGAATTAATCTCCCACCTAAGGAAACAGTTGAAGCGCCCGCCCTTTTGTTTGATTCTTAATATTAGATTTCATCATTATGGCCACAGTAACACATAGGAATTTCTATAAGAGCCTAATGGTGTTTCTCTTTGTGAGAACAAGAGAATACGGGGTGCGATGGGCAATCTTTCTTGTGGGTCATGAGATTTCAAATTGGAAAAGCCCTATCATATTTGCATTCTACTACGTCTATAACCAATGTAATAGAAAGTGAAATTTTCAATTATACCACTAGATGATATGTAAAAATTAAAAGTTTGAAGAATTTGGACTCGTAAGAATATATAAATATAGCTTATTGAGTGTGATGAGTAGATACAATAAAATTATTAATATTGATGTTTAGAAGCATGCAATTTCTACAATTCATAAAACATCAATTTGGCAAAATTTATCTATTTAATTACATAAAAAAAATTGCCATTAATATTTTAGATTATATTTCATGATCTATCATCAAGATAAAATAGCTAGAAATGCTTTATTTTGTAGCAATTGGATTTATTTTGTTTAGTTTCATTTAGATTGTTGTTGTTTGGTTTTTGGTTGGATATGTTCTCTTTCTAGACAACGTTTTGGGTTAGGGTTTTAGATCCCTTCAAAACCTATTGGTTTGGACCCGTTGTGATCTTTTGTATAGGGTTTTGAGACCCCTTCAAAACTTGTTTCTCTCCAAATAAAAAATAAGCCACTTTGAAAGGGAAAACTTCCAAATATCTCTAATGCGAACACAATTCACAATCTAATGATAAAATAAGATTCACTATCTCATATATATATTGTAGTGTAGAAAAATGTATTCCTTTATATTTTCACACTTGTTTGGGACCCCCCTGCTAAAATTTGGCTTCTTAATGCTTTATTTGGTCCTATTTTGCATCCACAAGTCTTACGTAATGCATCTTTCTTAGGATAATCACAACATATCACAAATGATAAATCATAATTCAATGTTTTGGGTCAGGTGTTCTAGATCTGCTGATCTGGGACTCATACGCCACCTTGGGTGTATGTGTCCCACCTAGGTCTTGGGGTCTTATTTTGAACATTGCTTTGAATTTAATACTTTTCAGAGTTTTTGTTCCGTGTTTAAGACATTGGGACTCATATGCCCCGACTAGCATATGAGTCCCGCTTTAACCGGGACCTATTTCAAATCAAATTCTTGGTGATATTTATTATCCTAGATTTGATGTTGGCTTTTCGTGTTGTAATTTTGATAAATTTGGCATAAAAATGTATAAATACAAAGTTTTTGATAAAAGGGGGATAAACGGGTTTTACAGGGACCTGAAACCACAAAGTAACAATATAGGAGAAGACCGAAACAGCGGTCCAAAAAACAAAAAAACTGCCAAAGAAAATAAAACAAGCATCAGCAGGCAGCAACAAAAAGTCTCAAAGAAGCTAGCAAACAGCCAGCAAATAGAAGAAGCAAAGCCCGACCACCACTAGTTCATAGAGTTCAGGAGCTCATCCGCAACCTCCTCCAAGTCTGCCATTTCCTGAGCCCCCTCCATAAAGATCTGAGTCATACTAGGGGTAGTCTGGACTTTCCTTTTCGTGCTAGATCTGGTACGTTTGGATATCCCAGCTTCCTCATCCTGGTCTTTCTCCTGATCAAGGTCGACAATCAGAGCTCTCTTCTGGGTTTTCTCCAGTCTTTCAGACATAGCCTTGATGATAACAGAGTTATGTCTAGCAATTCTGCAATTTTGCTCGGCGATCTTTTTCAAGGTTCCTTTGATTTTTTCAAGTTCATTTTCGATAGTGCTATCCTTTTGAGGAATATTCTTCATATTGTTGTGCTTCTCTGCTTCGAGCTGAATAAGCTCAGCGACTTTAATTTCAATTTCCCCCAGTTTGCTATGAAGAGACAAATTTTTTGTTTTCAGCTCACTTATCTCATGAAAAACCCATTTGGCAGAATTGAGCTGGTCCTGGGAGTAGCCTTTGGCATTACCAACAAAGTCAAAAGGGGGTTCACTTTCAGGATTGTCCCCAAAGAACACCAACTCCGCACCTCTCGGGGGGCTCAAGTTTTCTTGATGAATATTCTGGAGGGCGTGAAGTTCCTCAAGGCTGGCCCCAGCTGTCTTAGCAAAAACAGCAGGGGAGTCATCAGGGTAGGACACAAGCTTATTAACCGGGGAGCAAGAGCGATCCATATTGGCATTAGGGTTAGTGTGGCCAGAGGCCGAAGCAGAGCAAGCTCCAGAAGGTTGAGGGGGGCGGCCAGAAGTAGAAGGAGGGGGCAAGGGAGGCGAAGGGCTCTAGACACGGTTTGGAGAGGCTTTGGTTTCGGACAAGCTAGGCTCAGTATCATCTTCGTCAAGCTCCAGTGGGGCAAGAGGGTTAGGAAGGGCGGGCATATTCTGAAAGTGCTCAAAAATAAGTCTTAAAAGACCCGTGTGAAGAATTAGGTATCTTTTAGGGCTTCTTCTATGATCAAAAAAGTTGTTTCTCAGAGAACAAAGCAAGAAGAAGGGGATAGAGATACGCACCTTATGCCGGAAGTGATTAAGCAGCACGAAGTGATAACCATAGACCCTTGTGAAGTGGCCGTCGAGCGTGATGTACTCCATGATAACCCTTAGCACTTTTCTCCATAGAGCTTTTATAGTGTCCACTTCATAGTAGCTATTCGACATCTTGACCAGATTTTGTTTCTCCGTTTCAGATTTGGGAAATTTCAAAACAGCTTCATCAGAGAATTTCCTGTCTTTGAAGAATTTGTGCTCTTCCATCGGAATGCCCGTGACCTCCGTAATCAGGGCTTCATCAATTTGAACTTTCCTCCCAAACAGGAAGACCTCCCCATCATTCCAATTCTTCTCAAAGAAGTTAGTAATCTCCTCCTTAGGGCCATGGAGTTTCTCAATGAACGGAAGTAATCCACCCCTTCTGATTTTACTCCAAGCTTTAGCATTCTTGGTGTGTGAATCAAAGCTGGTAGGCTCCACCCTCCTCAGTTCCCCACCCATAATAGACAGGTTAGTGCGAATACTATTATAGACAGAAGTCCTGTTCTAGAAAGTTCCTTTGTTTCTCAAGACCCACAATACGTGCAAAAGAAGATAATTAATCATCTGGATCCACTCGGCCCCATTATATCTTTGGATAATGCTATTCATGAATCATACCTTTCTCATTATGACTTGATGCTGCCTTTTTTCCATTCACCATATCGAACTCCAAAAGAGCTTGAACATTGGAGTGGAGTTCGGTCTTCTTATGCCACGTAAGGAAAGTGTCACTCTTAACTCCCTCATTGGCAAAAAAATCAGCAACCGTGTTCGCCTCACGGTAGGCATGAGTTATTTTTATATTATCGAAGTTACTAAGTAAGGCCTTAGAATCATCAATCCAATTTTTTATCGACCATGCGGGCTATGATCTGCCACAAAGGCTATCAATAATATTTTTCGAGTCACCTTCAATCCATAGAATTTTGCATTTAATTCTCACAGCCAAGTTGATTATGTAATAAGCCCCCGCCGCTTCCGCCACGTGATTGGTTTGGATTCCCAAGGGAGAGGCAACAACACCCATAAAGTTACCTGCCGAATCCCTTAAGACCCCACCACACCCAGCCTTTCCTGGGTTTCCCTTGGCTGCCCCGTCAAAGTTGGCTTTAGCCCATCCTTCCATTGGAAAACACTAGCAAATTCCAACCCTGGAGTTTTTGATAGAATTAGGGGGAATGGAAATATCCCAACTAATTCTCCATTCCCTAGCAATCAGGCTATCATAAGGGGAATAAGCCATAGTATCAATCTTATCTTCCCTGAAGGGGACAATAGAAAAATTTTCCTTGATCATTCTAAGAATTCTCTCAAACACAATTTCCTCTGAAGATTCCTTATCCCTGAAAATCCGGTTGTTTCTCTCTTTCCAAATTCCCCAAGCCAAATGGGGGAACGAGAAGGCCCAAAGTTTTTTAATAAAGGGGTTGAAAGAGGGGGGTTTCCATTGAACAAAAAAATCCTCAACAGACTCCGGAGGGGCCCAAGAGAAATGCCAGCATTTTAGAAGTTTGTCCCAAACCATGGAGGAGAAAGGGCAATGAATAAAGAGGTGATTAGCCGATTCAGCATTACTTTTGCAGAGGTAGCATCTATTAGGGATCAGAAATCCTCTTTTCCTAAGGTTATCCACAGTAAGAACTTTGTTTTGCAACAAGGACCAGAAAAAAATGTTAACCTTAGGAAGGAGGTGCTTAGTCTAGGCTTGCGAACACAGGGGGGAGGGTTAAGAGCCTGGGAAAACCTGGCAAAGGCAGAAGAGACAGAAAAGCATCCAGACGGCTCAAATCTCCAAATAAGTCTATCCTCCTGATTAAAGCAAAGTCTGACAGCATTCAAGGAGGAGTAAACAGGGATCAACACAGGGTTAATCAAGGGGAGATTGATCCACTTACCATCTCGCCAATAGTCTTTGACAAAAAGACCAAAAGTGTCTTTACAAAAATCCACCCATCTACTGAGATTCCCATCCTGAGACAAAGGTTCATCACGCAGCCAACAATCATCCCAAAATCTAACCTTGTTTCCATTACGCACCTGCCATTTCAATCCCAAATTAACCACCTTAATCCCATCAGACATGTAGTTCCAGCAACTTGATCCTTTCGGGAGATTGGGGTTATCCATAAAATCTCTGAGGGAATTATTGTTCTGCAAATACTTGCTTTTGATTATATCACTCCACTCACCAGAGGAAGAAAAAAGTCTCCAAATCTGTTTAGCTAGGAGCGATTTATTCAAAGGTCTAATTCTTCTTAGCCCCAAGCCTCCTTCCTTTTTAGATCTGCAAACCAAATCCCATCCAACAAGAGGCATTCTTTTTCTTTCTTCAACTCCAGACCAAAGAAATCTCTTTTGAATCTTCTCAATGGTTTCAGCATATTTGGAGGGGATTTTAAAAAGACTGAGAGCATAGATGGGGAGATTCTGCAATGAGGCTTTAAGAAGCTGGAGTTTTCCAGCCTGGCTTAGGCGAGCACCTTTCCAGCCTGAGAGTTTTTTCTCAAATCTATCAACCAGAGAGATCCAGAAGGTGTCCGGAGGTTTTAAACAAAGGGGTAACCCCAAATAAGTAGCAGGAAGGGATCAATCTTGCAACCAAGAATTCCAGCAATCTTTCTCTGTCTGTGCAAAGGAGTGTTGAAGAAGAACAGCGAGCTTTTTTGCTTATTTATGACCTGACCAGACGCTCTACCATAGGTATCCAACAATTTCTTCATCTCTTTAGCTTCCGAGACAGCAGACCATCCCATAAGCAAAGTGTCATCCACAAACTGTTGATGAGAGCATATCAAATTATTCGATGAAGGTTTGAGCCCCATAATAGATCTTTGAGCAACCAATTTACTCATGTTTCTGCCTAAAACTTCAGCCATAATTGTGAAAAGGATAGGAGAAATGGGATCACCCTGTCTTAACCCTCTAGAACTCCGGAAGAAGGTAGAAGGGGAGCCATTAATTAGAACCGCCACAGAAGCAGAGGAAATGAGTTGTTCAATGAGCTGCAAAACCCTTTCATTAAAACCAAAGGATTTTAAGATTTTAAACAGGAAATTCCAATCCACCCTGTCATAAGCCTTTGAAATGTCAAGCTTAAGAAGAAAACCTTCCGATTTGGAAACCCAGAGGGAATGAACATTCTCATGAGCATGGACAATAGAGTCAAGAATTTGTCTTCCAGGCACAAATCCATTCTATTGAGGGGCAATTATGGATGGAAAAATAATGAGTAGCCTAGAGGTAAGCACCTTTGAAATAATTTTATAGAAGGAATTACAGAGACTAATGGGTCTAAAGCCTTCAAAATCCTGCACACCAGGCTTTTTGGGGATAAGGACCAAGAAAGTAGCATTTAACTCCTTCAACAGGTTTCTAGAACGGAAGAACTCTTTCACCGCCTTCTCAACATCTTCCCTGACAATATCCCAAAACCAATGGAAGAAAAGTAACGGGAAGCCATCAGGGCCAGGCGCTTTGCTTCCTTCAAAAGAAAAAATGGCTTTTTTGATTTCCTCACTGGTGGGAATTGCTGTTAACATTTCATTATCTCTAGAATTAACAATACTAGGGATAGCCTCCAGCAGCTGATTTTGATCATCAACATCAATGTCCTCTTTCTTAGACAGGAGATTCTTAAAGAAAAGAACAACTTCTCTTCTAATCTCCTCCTCCTCCTCATAAGTTCTACCATCTACCACAATCTTATCAATTTTGTTAGCAGCCCTGTGTTTAGAAGCTGAAAGGTGAAAGTATCTAGTATTTTTGTCTCCAACTTTTAACCAAAGAGCTCTAGACCTTTGTCTCTAGAATTCCTCTTCTCTGGAAATTACCTCATGGAGTTTTGAGAGGATATCATTTTCCTTTTCCTTAGTATCAACCAAATAGCCTTCCTTCTGAATTTTGTTTTAGATTTCAGACAGCCTAAACTGAAGATTATTTTTGATTTGAAAGATATTGCCAAAAGACTCTTTTTTCCACTTTCTGAGATTCATTTTAACTTCCCTTAGTTTTTTGGCAATTCTAAACAAAGCAGTGCCTTTAATTTTGATATTCCACCAATTCCTAACTTCTTCTCAGGAGGAGAGGATGGGAGAGCCACATCTTCTCAAAATGAAAAGGGGTATTCCTCTTAATCTTTAAGGGGTCAGCAACGAAACTAATAGGGAAATGGTCAGAACCAATCCTAGGGAGGGTTTTCAAAGAACAACAATAATTTAAAAACCAGATATCAGAAACAAGGGTTCTGTCAAGTCTCACCTGGATCAAGTCCGACATAATTCTTCTATTCGACCAAGTGTAAGAGCTACCTTGCAAATCCAGATCAATCAAGGCATGATTGTTAATGAAATCCAAGAGGTCTTCTTTACTTTCTTCATTAATCTGAGACCCTCCAAACTTCTCACCCAGAAGGAGAGGAGAATTGAAGTCTCCCATGACAACCTAGGGGTCATTTTGAAAGATATTCCGGAAAGCAGCCAACTCTTTCCAAAAAGCCTTACGAGCTTTTTTACAGTTCGGCGCATAAATATTAGACTGAATCCAGCTGAAGTTGTCTCTAATATGAGTAAATCTAGTGGCAACATGGTTAGGACGAGAGAAAAGAGGATCACCTCTTATGACCATACAGTTCCAAAAAGTCGCCACCCCACCAGAAGCCCCAACAGAATCACTGCCCTGAATGGAGCAGTGCTGGAACAAAGAGATCTTTTCAACCTTTTCTCTTAACATTTTGGTTTCCTGAATGAGGAGAATATCAGGCTTCTGGTCCCGAGCAAAATTGTCTAAAATATCCTGCTTGTGGGGATTATTTAGTCCCCTTATATTCCAAGATAATAACTTCATGGGAATTTGGGCGAGAGAAGGAGTTCTGGGATGGTTTTTTGGAACCCATTCGCAATTTCTTGAAAGCTATGGTGCTCTCTTATCAGGTTTTTGGGTTTTCTTCCTTTGGCCATGGAAATTGCCCCACAGTCTGCTTTTGCTCTCGACATTGTTGAAATCCCATAGGGGGTGATTTTGATTCTGATATTCGATTTTTTTTTTTTTTCTTAGAAAGCACTTCTTCTCTATCAGTATCCTCTTGACTGTCTGATTCTTTACTAGAATCCCAATCTTTATTAGAAAGGAATTTCTGCTCCCAAGGGAGGGTATCCATAAGTCCATTCCTGGAAGGCAGAGAGTTGCTTTTTTCAAGAATACTTGCTTGGCTAGGGTCCGAGAAGGTGTCTTTAACAACATCAGAAGAAGCCAGATCCTAGAAAAAATTAGCTCCTGGGATATTTATCCCCACCGGAGACACAACCAAAGGAATGCCAACCTCAATAGAGAGACCCTGAGAATAAATATCATCCAGCCCTAGTGTCAAAGGGTTCTGAGAAAGGGGGCTCCTCTCCAAAGTAGAAGAATCTTCTGATTTACTAGGGGCTAAATTCCCTGCTTCCCATTCCACTCTAACCACTTTAATCTGAGAATCGGCTATAAGTTCAGGAAACAAAACTTGGGGGATCTGGGTGGCAGAGCCTTCATTAACAGCTTCTTCAGACATCTTGTGTTGAGATCCATCCATATTACTTAGAGCCAAGGTACCAACAGTACATCCCAATCCATCACCTTTATTCTGAAGGCCAGCCTTAATCTCAGAGGCAGGAACTTCAGGGGCCATGACATTAGGGCCAACATTACCAGCTTCACCCGAGTGGATGTCAAGGGTAACAGCAGCCTTTCCCACTTTCCCCGTTACACATTTTTCCTCCTGCTTCTTTTTCCAAACAGCTTTTGAGACCCTATTGGGTTTATCCGTTGCTTTAACAACTTTCATGGGGCAGTGTTTCGCCCAATGACCAGATTTTCTGCAGATAAAGAGGGCGAAAGGAATGGTCTCAAACTCAATAGCTTGCGACCAAGAGCCAAGTTTTGAGAGGATCTCAACATAGGAGGGGAGATCAGCATCCTGAGAGACACCAACACAAATTCTGGCAAACACCAGTCTCCTTCTAGCAGCAGTCATGGGGTCAATCGATAAGAGCTCCCCAAAGGAGCTAGCAATCCCCCTAAACACATCCTCATTCCAATATTCCAAATGGAGACCATGAAGTCTGACCCAAACCGGAGCATTCTCAAAGATGGAATCCAAAAGATCTAAGTTTGAGGACCATTTTTTAAGTGCAAGAGTGGATTTCCCAACAACCCATGGTCCTCCGCATCTAACAGCCTTAATATCATCCGAGTTCAAGAACTAAAAAGCAAAGAACCCTTGAGGGAGGGCTGCAACAGAAACACTACCATTCGTTCTCCATTTTTTTCTGATGAAATCCCTAACAAATTTATTTCACATATTTTCTCCTAGAAAGTTTACAAGCAATCCTATAATTTCATAAGCACTCAAGAGTACATTCACAAAAGCATTCAAGAGTTAATTATCAAGCATTTGGAGCAACATTATAGATTCAAGCATCATGTCAAAGTCTCCATGCATCATATGTATTTTTGGAGCTAACATTTGTCATGTAGGTTTTCATGATTCAAGCAAGCATTCAAAGACATTATCTCATATCAAGATCAAGAGTGAAGATCCAAATCCATTGAAGCCATTTCACACAAGATTGTAGCCTTTATTTCAAGGGTTTGGTGAGTTGCAACATTGCATATTCTTCATTCATCATCCCCTCGTCCTATTTCATTTCATTTCAAGGTTTAATTACCCAAATGGGGTTTGACCAAGGCAAACCCCTATTCCCTAACACAACAATAATTGTTTCCCTCTCTTTGATGTGTGGTTTGAAGATTTAGGTTGAAGATCCATTGAAGAGCAAGATTGGAGAAAGTTATCAAAGTTGTTAAGAAGTTGTCATCTTCATGAAAACTCACCTACAGATTGGAATTCAAACATTTCAGACTTGAAGATCGAACAAGACGAAAGCTACATAAGATCACTTGAGGCTACACAATTTTTAGTCAAACCTTGTTACTAGGACTAAATCACCACCTTGGGCATATGAGTCCCAATATATACCTACTTTCAATAGTTTTCTATAGATCTTGATTTGTCAAAAGAAGATTCTAGATTGTGTCCAGATTCCAGTAGTAGGACTAAATTGCCTAGTCTAGTGAATGAGTCCCAATGTACTTCAAAAACAACAAATTTTAGGGTTTTTAGATCTTGTTTAGACATCTTTTATCCTCTGAGTACTTTTAAATGTTTATCTCTATTTTGTAATTTGATTTCATGTTTTAAGTTTCTAGGGTTTAGTGTATTGGGGTTTGCATTTCTCCTTTGAAGCTTCATTCTAATGGTGAACCCCTCCTTTAATCACATCTAAGGAAACCTCCTAGTACCCTTCCCTAAATTGAATCATTGGGTTGAATTCTCTAGGGTTTCTTTTAATGAACTAAGAGTGAAATAGGTCCCCTAGTTCCATCTCCTAAAAGGTGAAACTCCTATTTCCTTTGGTTCATATACCTTATTTATGCCTAGGATATTGCCCATGCCAACTTAGATAACCTTATATAAGCCCTATAACAACATAATTAATTAAATATCAATATAATACTGATAATATGACTGATTTAAGAGTTAAGATAGCCACAATCCAACTATTTATGACCTGATGTACTCTAATATTAAGGGAATAGAATACCCCCCTCATCAGAGAAGCATTGTCCTCAATGCTAAGAAATTTTAGATTCTTTTGAATGAACTCTTCATCCTCCTATGCAACATCTTCAATTGGTAAATTATTCCATTGGATGAGATACTAAGTGAGTGTTTTGTTCCTTAGCTTCCTTGTGCATTTTTTAATAACAAAATTTGGTTCCAATATGATTCTTCCTTATTCATCAATCTCAAATAATATTGTTTGAGTAGGGATACTATTCTTAATTACCTTCTTTAAACAAGAAACATGAAAAAATAGATGTATATTTGTTGTTGATGGTAATTCAAGTTTGTAGGAAACACTACCTATCTTTTACATTAATTGATATGGGCCAAAATATTTTGGAGACAACTTGTTATCCTTTGATTGTTGCTTCAATGAAATTTTCTTGTAAGGTTGTAATCTCAATAAAACCTAATCCCCAATTTCAAAACTTCTTTTACTATGATGTTGTCCTACCTTTTTCTTCATTTTATTTGTGCCATGGATAGATTCTCTTTATGTCTTGAAAGTACCTTTTGTTGATGGAGAATGAGGTCCTCCACAATGTGAACTCTTGGTGACACCTTCAATGATGATGTGCTGGAAAGAGGATCTCCATGCAATGCCATAAATGGAGACATTTGCTATGAGCTATGAAAAGAAATTTTATACCACCATCTGCTAGTGCTAGCCAATCTACCCATTAAGATTGTTTATCTCAAGTGAAACAATATAGATATCCTTCTAAACATTTATTAACAACCTTTTTTTCACATTATATTGAGGAAGGTATGAAGAACTATGAGCCAATTGAGTACCCAAACATTTAAATAAATCTATCCAAAAGTTACTAGTAAATATAAGATCACAGTCCCTAACAATAATATTTGGTATACCATGTAGTTTTTGAATATTCTCCAAAAATGTTTTTTCCACTATACTTGATGTAAAAGGAAGTGATAATGCAATAAAATGCGTGTATTTAGTGAGGTGATCCAATACTACCATGATGAAATTCTTACCAGTTGATATTGGAATCCTTGTGATGAAGTCTATGGAGATATCTTCCTAATGTTGGCTAGGAATAACTAAGGGTTGCAAGAGACCAAGTGTCTTAATTGTATCCCCTTTATTTTTTTTACAAAGCAAACATTCTACCACAAAATTTTGAACATCCCCTATTAGCCCTTCCTAAAAGAAGTTATTATTGACCCAATTATATGTATTCAAACATACTAAATGACCACCAACTAGAGTCTCATGAAACTTTGTGAGATTTTTTTTTTTTGAGAGAGGAATTCATACAAAGATAAAATTACTCTTTATACAACAATGTATCTACCTTCCATAAAAACTTATTTGAACTACTAGGATCACTCTAATATCAATTTAAATGAGATTAGTTGTAGCAATATCATTTTCCCCTCTACTTCGGCTTCTATTGCCCAATCTTCTTGTAATATTGAAATGGCACACAATAAAACTTCATCCTTCCTTGATAGTGCATCTACTGCAACATTTTCAATCCCTTTATTGTAATATACAATCTCAAAATCATATCCCAACATCTTCGTGACCCATTTTTGTTTCTCTTTAGAATATAATATTTGTTCCAAATAATATTTTAGGCGATCATGATTTGTCTTAACCTTGAAGTGTCTACTCGTTAGATAAGGTCTCCATTATTTTATTACATGAAGAATAACTAGCATTTCCTTGTCATTAATAGGTTTAAGTTGTTTCTTACCCTTTAATTGAAAAATCTCAAAAGAAATGGGCTGACCCTCGCACATGAGAATCATTCTATACCATCTCCTAAAGCATCACAATCCATAATAAAATCCTTGGTGGAATCTGGAGTTGCAATCATTGGGGTTGTACACATAGCCTCCTTCAACATTTCAAATGTTGCATAAGCAGATTTGTTCTAGTGTAAAGAATCCTTTAATAAACATATTAGGGCTACTACTATGCAACAATAATTTTTCACAAATATTCTATACTATGTAGTTAATCCCAATAAACCCCTCAATTTCTTAATAGTTTTGGGAATAGGCCATTCCATGATAACCATAATTTTTTAGGATCCACCTTTACTCCATGTGAAACTGTGTCCCAAGTACTCCACCTCATTGAGACAAAAAGTGCACTTGGATGGCTTAAAGCATAGAGTTGATGATCTTCGAGAACATGTAATACTTGATCTACATGGTACAAGTGTTCTTCCCATGTCTTTCTATAAATCAATATATCATCAAAGGAAACTAATACAAACTTCCTCAATAATTTCTTAAAGATGGAATTCATCAAACTTTTAAATATAGATGGTGCATTGGTAGGCCAAGTGACATCACCAAAAATTCATAATGAACCTAATGGATCCTAAATTCTATCTTATAAATATCTTCTTCCTTAATTTTAATTTGGTGATAACCTAATCTAAGATCTAACTTTGTAAAATATATAGCTCCATTCAATTCATCTAGGAAATCATCAATGATTGAATAGGAAACTTATCTTTTATGGTGTACATATTGAGAACTCAATAGTTTGAGAACATGCACCATGTTTCATCCTTCATTCTTACCATCACCATGGGAAAGGAGTAGGAACTTTGGCTATGCCTAATAATTCTTGTCTCTAACATCTCCTCAACAATATTATCTCACTATTTTGTATGTGTAGGTACTTGAAAGGCTTGATGTTGTGTGGTTGGATCCCTATAACTAGTTGTCTAGACATGATCCCTCTTAGGAGGGAATTCTATAGGTACTTGTAAGGCTTGATGTTGTGTGGTTGGATCCCTAGAACTAGTTTTATGATTATGATCCCTCTTAGGAGATAATTCTTTAGGAATATCTTTGAAAACCATTGAGTGATGATCAATTATTTCTTGTAAATATGGATGGTTGGAAGCATTGGATTGAGAGACTTCTAATGAAAATAACTAGGCCACAAATCCATCAACTCCATTCTTAAGCAACTTAGGCTACATTTGATGAGAGCTTATCATTTTTGGGGACTTTTCCTTCACCCATCTTAGCTCTACTATCTTTTCTTTTGATTGAAATCTCATGCATAGTTCTTGGAGGTTCACCTAAATTTCTCCAAAAATTATAGTAAGCTGCCATTTTACTCCAAAAAAAATATCTATTTCACTCATAGACATAATATATATTGGGATATAAAGGTGATAATCTCATATGGATAATTTAATGCTATGATACTTTCTAGAACAATTAATAGTACCACCATCTGCAATCAAGACTTAGAAAATTGGAGATCGATATATAAAACAATTTAGATGAGTAGCCAACCTTTTTTTATGAAATTATTAGTACTACATGAGTTGATAACCACTATTACTTTCTAATTTTTTAAGAAACCCACTACCTTAAGAGTTTGTGAGGCACTAAAACTAGAAAGTTCATGCTAATAAATGATTGGTTGAGAATCATGTGATTAATCACCTAACTCCCTATAGATCACCCTATAATATTTTGTTTCTCCTCTTCTTCCTCACTCAAACCTTATGAACTGTAGATTTTTGGGACTAGGAATGCTAGGTTTCTTTTGTTCAATTAGGGTCTTTCACCTAATGAAAAGAGATAGATCCCACACCCAAAATCTAGGTGATTCACTCAATATAAGATTTGTATGATGAAATTATGTCTAAATTCAATGTTATAGATGCAGCTAATTGATGAGATTGATTGATTATGAATGAAAAACCTAAGAAGCAAGTGATGTTTGAAAACACATTGTGCTATGTAGAAATGAACTAGAAATGAATGCAAAACTTAATATAAATGAACCAAACTGAAAGTCTGCACCTAGAATTTTGATGAAAGCTAGAAATTACATTTGAAATGTTGTTGATGTTATTTTTTAGGCCTATTGGGACTCATTCACCATTCTGGGTGAATCAGTCCCAGTTCTACAAAACTGAGCTGAAACCTGTTTATGACAAAAGGGTATCTAAAAATGTAGAAAACTAAAAATTGACCTAGAAGTGGGACTCATTCACCAACCATGGTGAATTATTCCAATTTTGAATTTATGAATATTCAAGAGTGCAATCTAGAGCTTCCAACCTGCACTTTTGATTTCTCTAGGTGTTCACTTTTGAAACTCTAATTTATGGGTCTGAAAGTGAGATTCTGTTGATATTTTGACTTGTTGTATGAATAGAAGACTTGAAAAACCTTGAAACTTGATATTAAATTATTTAAAATATTCCAAAAGGCCCAAATCTAAAAAAACATAAGAAGAGAAGAATAAATGTTGAATGTTAGGGCATGGGGGTTTGACTTGGTGAAACCCCTTTTATGTAATTCAACCAAAATGATGAAAGAATGGAATGAAACATGAAATAATGTAGTTCATTACCTTGACATGATGTTTGATCTTGAAATTCTACAACAAAACATGCAGGATCTATCCTTGAATGTTTGAAAATTGATATCTTGGTGACTTGAAATGATAAATTGTTTGACTTGAGATGGAAGATTGGTGGATGAATGAATGATAATAGATAAGAGAGATGTGAATTAGTGTTAAAATACAAATATTTATAGGAATTTCACATATTTTACCCATTAATACCTCCATCATAGCAAGC
>VDFB02151572.1:0-17359 GCA_007258455.2 Sequoia sempervirens
ATGTCAGACAATCTTAGGACAGCCATGGAAGAGAAGGATGCAAGGATGGAAAAGAAGTTTGATGGGATGATTGAGATGATGTCTCGATTACTTGCTAAAATGGATCAGCAAGCTACTCAGAACCATATTCCGAATCAAAACCATGCTACAGGAGAAAGCAGTGGTGTCAATGGAAACAACGGGCATAATGGAAACAATGGTAATGGAGGTAGTAGAACCATTGGACAGCATGATGCCATCTCTAGCGGATCAGCCTCTAGACCGCTCTTTCCTACATTCACTCCAAGAGAGGAACAACCAGTTGAAGCTCCCGTTCCCTTGGTAGACGATGCCCGACAAGCCTATATCGAGTATGCTACCCTACCCCCTGATCTTAGAAACCAATGGTCCTTTGATCAATTCTTGAATTAGAGGGACAGAAGACACGGAAGAAGAGTTGATAACCGAGCTTATATGGCTCCTAGAACAGATTTTCATCAAGCCTTAGGAAAGGTAACATTGGCTCACTTCGATGGAAGTGATACGTGTTCAGCAAGATCATGGGTTCAGAAGTTAGACAACTACATTTCACTTCGTCCCATGCCAGAAGAAGATGCCATCAAGTTTGCAACACTCCATTTAGAAGGAGCTGCCCATGAGTGGTGGTACCATGGTTTGGTCACTCTTGGCCATAACCTTATTCGAACCTATGGAGAATTCACCAACAAGCTGATTGAAAGGTTCGACACCAAGGATCCTGAAGTAAGATTTCGCGAGCTTGCACAACTCAAACAGCATGGCTCCTTGGATTCTTACATTGCTGATTTCCAGAGGCTTTCCGTGATGGTGCCCAACATCACCGAAAGAAGATTGGTTGTTTTGTTTTCTGAAGGTTTGGTTGAACCCTTGAAAGGATGGGTTAAAGCTTTCGATCCACCAAGTCTTGATGAGGCAATCAAGAAGGCTCGTAGTATGGAGTTATCAGCCCCTAGGCCTGAATTTCCGCCTAAGCCTTTTGGCCATAAGAAGGATAAGGATAAAAGACATTCTTCTAATCAACACAAGAAGTTCCCACCTAAATTGGTGAAGAGCGGCGTGACGGCTCGAAAAGAGTGTTACCACATGTTTAGAGCATTTGGACTAAAGACCATGAATGTCTGGAAGAAGTACGTTATAATCAAATAGAACCCTATTTATATGATTATGAATCAACTTGTAGTATAATGCGATCAAAGCGATCTTATTCCGGGGCAGTGCTGTAGAAAGGATGAAAAAGAAACCCGCAGAGAGAAGAGTAGATCACTTAAAGGCAAAAAGGTTGGGGGCTATTGCCCAACCCTCTAGTTTCTAAAGAGCGAATCTTTTCAAGGTTAAAATTGGGGATAGGCATGTTGCGTGGAAATTGCGATGCTGAGTGCAGCATAACTTCATTGATGGAGATTATTGGTTGCAAAGAAGATCTCAAAACTAAAAGAATTTAGAAGCTAAAAGTCATGGTGGTGACCGGTTTTCACATTTCATGCCTACGAAGAGTTCAGCAACTAGATTTGGGAAACTTATGAGTCAAAGATGACTTCATGTGGTTACTATTGGTAAACCGCAGGATAAGTCTTGGGGCATACAATGGTGCATCGCGGTGAAATCTCTCTCAACCTACAAACCATGGAGCTCAAGTTCCAATCTGATGGTAAGAGAGTTGTTTTGAGAGGAATGTCTAATGGTGGTCCTCGTATAGTTTCTTTCAAAAGGATGGAAAGGCTGATTAGACATGACCAAGTGGAGTGGGCTGCGGAATGCATGGTTCTTCCTGCCAGTCCAGTTGAGACCAAGAGGGAATATCCTCCTGATATTCAATCCATACTCACCAAAAGGAGTAAGGTGTTTGCTGATCTACCACCTGGGCCACCACCAGAAAGAGGTGCTGAGCATGTTATTGAACTTAAGGAAGGGGCCAAACCAGTCATTACAACACCGTATAGATATCCTAAAAAGCAGAAGGATGAAATTGAGAAGAACATAAGAGAACTCTTGGAGATGGGTTTCATTAGCCCTAGCAAGAGTCCCTTTGCTTCAATTTGTGGTTCTTGGCGAAGAAACATCGCATGTATTGTAGATTATCATGCCTTGAATCAAAGCACAATAAAGAAATGATACCTATTCCTCCGGATGGTAAGAGCTCATTGATGAACTACGTAGTACTTTAAATTCTTCTCCAAAATTGATTTGAGATGTCGAGTTTACTATGAAATCCGGATGAAGGACTCGAGATATTTAGAAAAGAACGGCATTCGAGATACCACTATAGACAACAGTTCGTGTACGGCGACTAATGCTCAACCACTTTCGGTCTTGCATAAAGAGCGAAATCTTCCGAAGCGGTTAGAAATTTATTATTGAAAGAATTTTTCTAACGATGATATTACCTTCAGCGAGCGATAGGAGAACATCTCAAGCACTTGGAGGAAGTGGTTAGCATTCTTGAATCAGAAAGTTTGTTTGCAAAAGAGTCCAAATGTGAATTTGGAATGAAGGAGCTGCTCTACCTTGGCCACATAATCAGCGCTGAAGGGGTGAAGGTTGATCCAGAAAAGATCAAGGCTATAGTAGATTGGCCACCTCCAGAAAATCTGACTCATTTGAAGGGATTCTTGGGTCTTTGTGGCTTCTATAGAAGGTTCGTAAAGGGGTATTCTCAAAGTGCTGCTCCTCTTACTGACCTCACTAAAAAGGGGCTTTCATGTGGTCAGAAAAAGCTCAAAGTGTGTTTGATAAGTTCAAGAAAATCATGAGTTCTTGTCCTGTATTGGCCATACCAGATTTCTCCAAACCCTTCGAGTTACAGTGTGATGCATCAGGGGAAGGTATTGGGGCTGTTTTGATGCAAGAGAAGCATCCAATTGTATTTGAAAGCAGAAAATTAAGAGGGGTTGAAAGAACCTACTCTATCTATGACAAGGAAATGCTTGCAATCATGCATGCATTAGCCAAGTTCAGACAGTATCTGGTGGGAAGTAAATTCGTGGTCAAGACTGATCACAACAGTCTCAAGCACTTTATGCATCAGAAGGACTTGAATGAGAGACAACAGAAGTGGGTGAGTAAGCTACAAGCTTACGATTTTGACATTGAGTATGTCAAAGGAAAGAACAACATTGTGGTTGATGCCTTTTCCAGAAGGCCTCACTTGAGCTCATTGTGTGAGCTTAATGCTGATTGGAAGGAGTTGTTGCTTGCTGATTATGCCAAAATCAGTTTGCAACCAGCGTTATTGAAGGTACTTTTCATGATGAAAGGTACAAGGTAGTTGATGGGTTGATCCACTACAAGGGAAGAATCTTCTTGGTGGCTGATTCTAAACTTAAGAAGAAGATTTTGGTGACTTTCCATGACAGTCCACTTGCTGGTCATCAAGGGTACTTCAAGACATATAAGCAGATTCGAGAGAGATTCTCTTGGAAGGGGTTGAAGGATGATGTTCAGCGTCACATCAAGGAGTGTAGTACTTGTCAAATGAATAAAAATGAGCACTCTCTTCCAGCTGGTCTACTGCAGCCACTTCCCATTCCAAATCAAAAATGGGAGAGTATCTCTATGGATTTCATCACCGGGTTGCCTAGGGCTCAAGGCAAAGACTGTATTTATGTTGTAGTGGACAGGTTGACCAAATTCTCTCATTTCTTTGCCATCACAAGCACATTTACAGCAGCTCAAGTTGCAGATTTGTTCTTCCATGGAGTGTTTAGACTGCATGGGTTGCCTAAAAATATTGTGAGTGATAGGGACAGCAAGTTCCTAAGCACCTTTTGGCAGGAAATTTTTAGGATGAGTGGTACAGTGCTTACTCCAAGCACTAGCTATCACCCACAAACGGATGGTCAAATGGAGATTGTGAACAAATGGTTGGAGGGCTATCTTAGAAATTATGTCTCAGAACAGCAAAGAGCATGGGTAAAATGGCTCCACTTGGGAGAATATTGCTACAATTCATCTTTCCACATGTCAATAAAGATGTCTCCATTCATGGCCCTCTATGGTTACGAGGCTCCAAACTTTGCTAATTTGGTGTTTGGCGATAGCAAAGCTCCTCAAGCCAAGGATTGGTTGCAGCAGAGCCAAGATGTTTTGAAATCCTTGAAGGACAACCTTCAAATGGCACAAAATCAGCAAAAGATGTACGCTGATCAGCAGCGTGTTGAGCGCTCATTTGAGGTTGGTGACATGGTATATCTTCGGCTTCAGCCCTACAGACAGTCCACACTTAAGAAGAATGGAGCTGAGAAGCTAAAACCACGCTTCTATGGACCATTCAAAGTTGTTAGGAAGGTTGGAGCGGTGGCCTATGAGTTGGAACTACCTTTGAGTAGTAAGGTCCACAATGTCTTCCATGTGTCTCGCCTCAAAAAGGCACTTGGACACAATGTTGTGGCTTCATCACAGTTACCTCCTTTGGATGAAGAAGGGCAGTTGACTTTGGTTCGAGAACAGATTATTGATTCCAGAGAGCGTTCCTTGAGGAGGAGAACAATCAAAGAGTATTTGGTAAAGTGGAAGAATTTACCATTGGAGGATGCTACTTGGGAGGATGAGGAGATTCTACAGCATCCAGATTTGTGATTGCTTGAGGGCAAGCAATCTTGGGAAATTTGTAATGTCCCTTCTCAGCGATGATCGTTCTGTTGAGTGGTTGGCCTATTAGGAGACCAGTAAGAACATGCGGATAATTGAAATTAGGGTTTCCTAGTTTTGAGGAGGTTATTTGCTTGGGTTTGGGTTTCGGCTGTGGATTCTTTATGGGTTTTCAAAGAGCAGCGATGGTGTGCCGGTTGGCGTGGAGCAACTGCGAATTTACTATTTTTAGTAAATTCTATTTAGCGATGGAGCGAGTTTAGGTTGGATTGATTGGATCACTTCTTGAGTTATTTGTAGCTCGCGCCGGTTCTTGGCCTTGATTGCATTTTTTGGAGATAAGTATTTTCATTGTATTATTATTTTAATATTATACCCTTGCCTAGCAGTGCAACTTTAAGTTGTTTTTAAAAAGGGGAACTTTGAGGGTCATGGCGTCATAAGGAGATTAATTATAATTTTAAAATGTTAAATATTGAGACAAGTAAAGTGGGACGCCCTTTTGAGAAGATTGTTTTATTTTAAAAAGTGAAATGTTTTATTGTTGAAAAAGGATGCCATCTTTTGGAGGGAAATGTTGAATTCAAAA
Organism: Sequoia sempervirens; assembly: GCA_007258455.2. Lineage (NCBI taxonomy): Eukaryota > Viridiplantae > Streptophyta > Pinopsida > Cupressales > Cupressaceae > Sequoia > Sequoia sempervirens. The sequence goes on from VDFB02151572.1 coordinate 5,195, forward strand.
TTAGGGTTTTGGGCGCCCTTCTTGAAGCTTCTAGATGGTTCTCTTCATGTCTATATATTCAGGCCTTAGCTCTTCATTTGGGATCTTTTTGTCTACTACACCGTTATGCTGCTGGATTGACTTCAGGCATTCGCTTCGAGGAAAGCACACCTCCTAGCATTGGCTCATCTTCTTGCTTGAAAGATAGCAACTAGTTGAGAGGTTAGCTTGTATTTGGGTTGTTTTGGCATTGTAGTTGAGTTATTTGCATTTAGTTGATGTTATTCAAGCATTTAGTCATGTTTCAGTGTTGCTGATGTTGCATAGCTGTAGACTGTTTTCATTTATAAATCAAAAATACAAAAAGATATCGTTTTGGGTATTCCATATTTCATCTTTCCTCATTGGGGCGACCCACCTTGCAAGGTTACAGATTTTAGTTTGCTGTTTTGGATTTTATTTAGCAAAGTCGCCCTTTTAAGAGGGCCGTACCATTCTGTCTCAGCCTTGGGTTGTGTGCAGAAAGTTTCAATGATGTTTGGTGAGGTTTAGGGGTCTTGTTTTGGGCGCCATTGTATCTAGAGCAATCTGCATTTGATATTTTGTCAATTGAGCATGTATTGAGTGAGATATGAGCTATTGAGTGAGGATTGGTTTGCAGATTTCACCCATCTGATGTGCAGGTCTGATAAATCAGAACTGAGAGAATTGTCTCTTGGTTAGAGCATAAGCATTGAAAGTTGTATTCTGCCATTGGAAACATTCTACACATTTGCAGCAGTGAAATATTTAGAAATACTCATGATTTAAGTGATCTCTCTGATATCTTGTAAGCTGTTAGTAGTACTATCAGCACTTCATCTTTATCTTGCAATTTGAGTTATTGTACATTCCCACTGAATAAGTGGAAGAGGCTGGCTTGCCGCCTATTTACTGTTTTGCATTGTAATTTCCTAATGTCTCCGCCATATGGTCGCCTCTTATCCATCACGGATTGAGTAGCACATACTTGGTGTTGAGCTAATTTTCAGTATTGCATTAGTTAGGGATCCTCTGACCGAATGCTCGTCGTTCACCGGCGCATCTCGTGGTTAGAGTTCTGATTCAGCAATTTCCTTTGAGATCCTCTGACCAATGCTCACACCTTGCCCACATCGGGATCCTGGTGTACATTCTGGTTAGAGTTACTTTCCGCATCGTTTTGGTTTATGCTAACCTTAACGGGTGCATGTTGCATTGTAATCATTTGTTAAAAATCAAAAAAAAAATTGGTCCGGTTCATTACAAATTAGCACAAAGTGGTGCTAAGCTACCTATAGAATTTAATGTGGAAGGTCTTAAGGATCCTAGCCTTATTCCTTTAGGGGATAAATCAGTTTTGAGAAAGATACCCAAGCCAGTGGAGATTCCAAACATTCCACCCATCTTCTCACAAAGAAATGATCAACCTAAACAACAATAGATGGAAAACCCTTTGTTTAGGAAAACATCCCAAATCGAGCAAGCAGTAGTGGCCCAACAATATCAAGGAGGTCCAACTCAATACATGCCACAAAAAAAAAATGCAAAACATGGGAAACTTTCCAATAGGTGAAAAATAAGGTAACATCCCATCACAAGGACAATACATACCACATAATACACATATATTGATCTTTCAACCAACATACCAATCCAACAAGGTGTACCACCAAGGCACTACCAGGGTAACCTTCAATATAATTCATCCCAACAACAAGGTGTACCACCAACACACTATCAGGGTAACCTTCAATATAGTTCATCCCAACAACAAGGTGTACCACCAATGCACTACCAAGGTAACCTTCAATACAATTCATCCCAACAACAAGTTGTACTAGCAATGCACTATGAGGGTAACCTTCAAAACAATTCATGCCAACAACAAGGTGTGTACCCCCAACACACTACCAAGGTACCCTTCAGCATAATCAACCACAACAAGGTGTACCACCAACACACTATCAAGATACCCCTCTTCAACAAAATCATCAAGGACTTAATCCTCCTTACATTCAACAAGGAATTATTCCTCCTTCTATACAACAAGGACTTAATCCTCCTTCCATACAACAAGGACTTAATCCTCCTTCCATCCAACAAGGACTTAACCCTCCTTACATTCAACAAGGACTTAATCCTCCTTCCAATCAACAAGGACCTAATCTTCCTTTCACAAAGCAAGGACTTAACCCTCCTTACAATCATCAAGGACTTAATCCTCCTTCCATACAACAAGGAATCAACCCTTCTTTCACCCAACATGGTTACCAAGGTCCTATACCTCCACCATACCCAAACTATGACCAAACAAACATTGTGAGGCAACAAATCTACTACGTACAAGGTCCCCAAACAAATGTACCAAACATAGATGTAGGCATGCAACTACAAGCAATGAATCAAAGAATATTAGACATCTAGATTATAAATCCAAAGAAAACCTACACTCCACAGGATATATGTCCATTCCCTTTTGATTGCTCTATTACTATGCTCCCTTTCCCTAAAAATTTCAAAATACCAAAATTTGACAAGTACAAGGGAAAAGGTGATCCGATAGAACATGTGCAATATTTCTTAGTAGCTTGCATGGAAATGAAAAACAATGATTCCTACCTAATGAGACTTTTTCCATGTAGTCTTACTGGTCACACTATGGAATGGTTCTCCCATCTACCACCAAGTATTAAGAGTTTTGATGAATTGACTAACACGTTTGTGAATCACTTCTCATTCAACATAGAGTAAGTTGTCACCATCACTAACCTCTACAAGATTAAAAAAATCCAAGGAGAATCTTTTACATCCTACCTACAAAAATGGAGACATAAAGCTAGTAGGTGCAATTGGCCTATTCCTGACAAAGAACTAGTAGATATCTTTGTTTCCAATGTCCAAGCAGAAATCAATTACCAACTCATCATGTTGTGCCCCAATAACTTCGAAGAGACTATTGAAAAGGGACTACACATTGAAAGAGCTCTCATAGCAAGAGGAGTCATTAAACTAAACAACTCAAAAGATAACCCTTCTAGTTCAAATGACAAACCTAAGATTTGGGCCAAGAACAAAAATGTTACCAACGATGGAGTAGTTGATGCTAGAGTTGTATGGAATGTGAAAAATTTGAATGGACTACAAAACAAAGCCCAAGTTTCAAAAATTGAGCTACACCCCCAAGAACGTACATAACAACCAACTGATATATCCCAAAAATAATCAATTAGATAATCAATAGACAAATCAGGGAGGACAACAAAGACAATATAACCAACCAAGGAGGAAATTTACTCAATTAGGAGAAACACTTGAGATAATCATACGCAAATTAGTTCTCTATGGGAGCGAATTTGCACCCCTTGTGTAAATTCCCCTTTTGCATACTCTCACCTTAGAAAATAAAATCCGAAGACAAAATTCCACATCACCCACCCACCTTCCATCCACTTGGCACATTTTTTGTGCATCGGTGAGGGATTTTTTGTCAAGGAAACAAGTGTGGTGTGTGGACTCCTACACGACACACTACCATCCTTGATAGATTCCTACGTCTAGAGTCTGTAGGGATGTTACACACCTCATTAGGGTCAAATTGTAATGCCTCTTTGTGACCAACTAACCCAAAATGGCTCTTTTCTACCTTTAAATCCATTCTATTCACTATCACTTCATCTCTTACACACTCATTCGATCTCAAAATCAATTCTTACTCAATCTCTCACACTTCTAGCACTCCATTTTCACATTCCCATTGAGCATTGCAATAGCTGGTTACTCTGCCAACTTCATTCTTGTACATGTTGCTCTACCATAGAAGCTGCAAGCTTGGAGTCTTGCGAGACCTCCCTTCATCATCACTACGACTATGGCAACTTTTCCAAGTTCATTAACTTGCATTCTCCTTTCATTGGCCTTGAGTGCCTTTGGGTGGAGGTGGTATTGCATCACTTTACTTTCACATTGTGATTTGATAGAGTAGCTTTCATCTTTTGTAGTGTTCAATGTATCCATTTCTTTCCTTTATCATACTTTCTACTTTGTTGCTTTTTTGGCTATACATGGAGGTGGAAACACCAAAACGGGGGGGTTTGACTAAGACAAACCCCTATACAACCCCAACAATTTTACCCTCTTGCTTATGTGTAAGTGAACATATGTGTGGAGCTTGTTGGTGAACTATTGCTTTTGTGAGTTGATATTCATCACCCTTGTGTTCGTCTATTTACTTTATCACTTCCGTACTTATTTTTTGTACTTTATCATTCTATTTATTTCATTAAGATTAGTTAGCTAGGCTATTTAGTAGGTTTTTGGTGTTCTTTAATACATTTTACATTTTCTGACTGTACAGACACCAACATGCTAGAGAGATGCTAGTGCATCACGTTGTTTTCCTAGACCCATGTTGTCGTCCTTAGACAGAGAGCTATCTGAGGTGCAGTATTGACTCCAAAAACTAGCTCATTTAGCCCCAACCAGATTTTTGGATCTGTAGAGTGACATAAGCACTTGAGAGTGCTCTTCATTCTCGATCCCCATCCCAAAACATCTATTAGAGTGAGGTAAGTTAGGGAAGCCCTCCACTCTTGTCTCTTCGTGACCTGGAGCCTTGGTGTAGTTGGTCCCCCTCTCTTACATTTTTGGTGAACCTGACGTGAAAAATGTCTGCCCATTTTCTTGTGTTAAGAATTTTCCCTCACACCTGGTGACTATAGTAAACCTGAGTGTTGTGAAGGTTTGTGAGCATCACAACCTAGTCCATGAATTTTGAGTACGTTGTTAGGAGAAGTGTGTGACACCTACCGATGGAGAAAACAAAGGTCGCTTCTAGTTTCACCTCCAACTTTTCTAGTAGTCTAGCCACTGACTTTACCACTAGTTTTCCTATGGGCTTCACTAAAGAGATGGGTTTTGTAGACAAGACCACTCATGTTCCTACTCCTCCAGCATCCCCTACGACTTCATCCATTGATGAGGATGAGGCTATGAATGTCCCTGCGAAAAACCTTTTGTCATTAGACAACAAATTGGAAAACTTTATCAATCATTTGGAGAGAGCACCAAACATGGAAAGATTTGCTAGGCTTACTAGCAAAGTGAGACATTTGTTAGGAAAGGATCAGACATGCATAGAGTTCTTATGTTTCCTTGTCAATTTAACCAAAGCTTATGTCCCTTTGTATAAGACTAGATCGGGTACTACCCAAGGGGAAGTGCTCGATGCCTATGAAAGACAAATAGGCATTTCAATTCCTACCACATCTATATGCATGGCCAAAACAAGCCCATCGATTAGTGTATCTTCTTCTTCTCAAAATCCCCCCACTATCAAGGTGAGTAGAATACCCCTTGGTTTTAGTTTCACCCCTCCCTACTGCCCTTGGCAGTGGAGGTTTCAATGGAATGATGGTGGTGGCTTTGGTAGTGGGGGTGGCTCTGATGTAGGTGGCTTTGGTGGAGGCCATAGTGCTGGCTCTAGTATTGGAGGTGGCTTCAGTGGAGGCCCTATTGGTGGAGGGAACTCTGGTGGTGGTCATGGTGGTGGCTCCAGAGGTGGTTTTGGTAGCTGCATTGGTGGTTCCACTAGGCCTTTGTCATCCTCTGACCTTATCCTGAATGCCCTTCTTCAAAACATGGGTCAGATGTAAAACTAGTTGGCGAGCCTTTCCCAGGCCTCCGCCCAACCTATTTTTCAACCTTTCTTCTAACATAGCCCATTTTTGGTAGCAATCTTAAGTACTCCCTTCTCACAAGGAATGTAGATTCCCAAGTTTGAGAAGTATGGTATTAAAGGGGATCTACAAACACATGTGTTAGCCTTTAATGCCATGTGTACGAATTTCTTCCATCATGACACTTTGATGGAAAAACTATTTCCTCGATCTCTCAAGGACACAACACTCGAGTGGTACTATTCCTTGCTCGACAATTGTATACTTTCATTTCATCAACTTGTGAATCAGTTTCTCCAACAATTTCAAGCTAGAATCAGTATGAAGATTACCTTCTCAGATCTCATCCGATGTAAGCAGGGGAATAATGAGAAGATAACTGATTTCATAGCATGATACCAAGCACTCTTTTCATAGATCTCGTATCCGCCACCTAACTTTGATGTGTAGAAGGTATTCATAGGTAACCTGCAGAGAGCCTGGCAAGAGAAATTTTCCTTGATGAAATATCCCTCCTTCGTGCATCTGTGTTCTGTATTGTGGGAATATCAACAAATGGTAGTTCAATTTAGGGGATCCTCCTCACGCTCTTATTTAGAAGGAAATTATATTGTATCTATCTTAGGAAAAGGTAAAGTTGTTGTGAATGTAGTCGACGTGACAAATGATAACAACCTCAAATGCAACAGGAAGTTTACAAAGTTATCAAAATCTTATTCTTTCATCTTGCAAAAGTTATTAAAGGATAAAATCATAATTTTGGAAAACCCCCAACCTCTCAAGGAACCTTATCCTAATTGGTATGATGCGAATGCTTTTTTTTAGTACCATTGGGTTAACAAACATGATACCAAGCATTGTATCTACCTATGTCATGAGATACAGGATCACATTGATGATGGTACCATTCATCTTGATGGGATGAAACAAAATGTGAAAAAATTGGTGACAAAGGCCAATAGTGAGTTGCAGATCTACATAGACCCGTTTCCATCTGATTCTGCAAAATTGACTATTGACCCATCTGATTCTTCTACTTAGTCCTTGATGTACATTAATATGGTCACAATTACTCCTTCTCCGCAGCCTACGACTGGTTCGCCAGATGTGGCATTCACCTCGCAGGACATGCCCTTGAATAACAAGCCCTCTCCTCTCTACATTCCTGCTTGCCTCAATGGAAACATTGTGACAGGGGTCCTAGTTGACCTTGTGATCTGAGTGAATGCTATTATAGAGGAGACATTGTGGTTAAATTCATTACAGAGGGAGGAGTATGTAGAAACAAAATCTACCATTCATACGCATGATGGCCTCTCCCTTAAGCCATATGCCTCAATAACTCTTTCTGTCCTAGTCATACCTAGGTTTGTGGACATAACCTTTGATGCTATTCTATAATATGATTTGTTTAGAGTGAAGTTAGGCATCCCGTGGCTAGCTTCCATGAATGAGATCCCTTCCATCATTCATAAATGTTTAAAATTCTCTCACGAAGGTGTTGTGCATGTCGTGCATGACAATGGATATCAACCATCAGTATCTCGTGGGGGCTATTAATTGAATCATTTTTGTCCCACCTTGGTCAATCGGCTTCCCCCTAGAATGGACCTACTTTATCGAAACTATGTGAAGTATAAGACTGGGGGTAAGGGATAGTTGAAAGTGACCCCTCTGGTAGTGCAGCAACAAGCTGCCTCCTCTTCTTGAAAGGGAAAGGAGAGCTCCACCCATCCTCGAGGTGTCTCTTCTACTCCCCTTTCTGAAAAAGAGCTTCCAATGTCTACTCCTGGATTCCACATAAGAAGTCTGATGGTGCCTACTTGGCACAAATCCAAGATTAGGATATTAGACCTTCCTACTATGCCTCCTGGACCTTGGCCCTACCTATATGGTAGAAGGAAGGGTTCCCATGTGGAATCCTCTATGTCTCAGCGTCTGCGGCCTCCTACCGCTCCTGCTCCTAAAGCAGTGAATGGGAAGAGGCCCGCCACTGAGGCACTGAAGCTGACTCCCCCGTTGTCTCTCAACCTCCTCCTCCTCCTACTCCCATCTGAGAGTCCCTCCCTCTGCTAGAGACAACCATGATGGACACTCTTATGGCTAAGAAGGAGCCTTTTGTCCCATCTCAACTTCTATTCTTTGGCTACTAGAGTCATAGACACCACCTTGTGTGTGAACGCAAGTGCCGACGAAAGGCTCTAGCAACTAAGTAGGCTACTTTGCAGAGGAAGGAAGGGGAGCTAACTGCCCCTATTTTAGGGCCTCCTATTGTGTCCTCCTCTCCCATCCCCTCTGCCTCAGTTCAATCTAACTTGGTTATTCTTTCGGATTCTTCTATGAGTGTGAACACACATGACCCTAAAAAGGTGTAGGTGTTCATCTCTCCTTCAGTCAAGCCACCTCTCTTGATGTCCCTTCTGAACATCCTGCCATTTGCTAAGCCCGTGGACATGCCAAACACCTTAGTGGTGTCCATCGTAGATTTCTCCTCCTCCTCCATGCCTCTTGCCTCATTTTTGGGGAGTTCACATCCTCCAATGAAGCAAAAGGTAGAGGTTGTCCCTTCTAGCAATGGAGGTGTAAGAGGATTCCACCCCCTTCGAAGGGTGGTTCTCCATTAGCATGCACCATCCTTGTGACAGGAGAAGTCCGAGATTCCACTGAGTTTGTCACTTCTTTTGAGTCACTTAGTGATCCCAATAGTGAATATTGGGTGCCTCCTTCCTTTCCCATTGAGTTAACACATGACACTCTTGTGAAGTGCATGTTCAACTCTTTGGATGAGGTCCTGACCCTATCAGCAATCTTCATGAGATCGTTGACCTTGGCTTCACGGGAACTTAGTGGAGGAGACCCAAAAGAGTCTCCTTCATTGGTTCTCATTGTGGGAGGGTTAGAGGGTTCCCCCCTTAATATTCCACTGTTGCAGGCTCATCCTCCTTCCATGTACAATGATCTAGATTGGGAAGCAGATGACCTCTTGGTCGATGAGTGTTAGGGGGTGCCTCTTCTTTATCTTTAGATTAGGTGTGTGTTGTGATGTGTTCCCCCATGCTTACATTATGTGTTCCTGGATGACCCTTGTCACCCTTGTAGGTGCTTGGATACATGATTGTGTCATAAAAATTCCTCTATTTGTAGCATCATTCTTCTTCTATCATGTGTATTGATTTTCAAAAAATTGGGGACGATGCAAAGTGTTGGGTGCATTTAGGCTTCCCTTCCATGTTGACCCAATTTTTTATTTTTTCTTTGTTTTCATGTGTATTCTTCATATGGTCTGATATAATAGGGGGTTGATGATAGTTCATCTATACACTATTACTATACTTATATATATTTATGAGCACCTCTGACCCTGAAATATCAGACCACCCCTGTGTCCCTTGTTTGTAATGTTACTATTTCTCTGTCACTCTTTTATCTTTATCTCTTCTTTTCTTGAGTTGTAATGTTGTGGTATCCATGTGTTGTCCCTTTTATGTGCAACAACCCCACCACCATGTCAAAGTTGATTTTTAGAAAACACATTCGCAGCAAATGAGTCTTCTCTCAAAGATCTTTGCAAAAAAATTTGAAAATTGCGTTCTCAAATCGGACGCCCTAGTGGAACGTGTTTCGTTCATCATGGGTTTGCAAAGAAAGAATTTGAGGAAATTTCCTTTGAGGTGGGAGTATATTTTCTTGCGGGAGAAGCCTTGACTTTCCCCTCACGAAGGGGGCATTTTCTTCCTTTCGAATTCCTTGATGAAGTGAACATCTTTCGAAAGGATTTCTTGATGTTGAATTGATTTGAGAAAAAATTTCTTGCACTTTCAAACGTGTCCCTTGAGTGGACCTATCTTATTTTGAAGGATTCCCAAGGGACCCCTTTGGAATCCTTTCAATTTTTTGACTGTCTATGTGATTGTCTACTTGTTTTCCTGTGTGGCTGCTTTTTGTTTTCTAACATGTTTTACCTACAGATTAACATGTTGCTTTGCAAGTGCGCCTGTGAAGCTACTTTCTAGCTCAAGTCTGTAGAGTCCCCTTTCACTCTAGGATTCCTTCATGAGAGAGTACTTGGGGGAACACCTTCTTTGTAGGTTCGAGGGCTTGTGAAGTGTTTGCATCTTGCGAGATTTTTCCATTGTTGGTCTGCGGGCCTTCAGTGTACTTTGTGCAACTTCATAGTTTTGTGGAGCTACAAAGTCCTTTTTTTTGAAACTCCTCAGGAGAGAGTACATGTGGATTCCTTAGCCTACCCTGCACTTTCGAGTTCACCAGATCATGGTCTACTTCCTTGGTAGTTCAGGTATACATTTCTAACTCTTCGATCAACTTTACCATACACTCATTGATATTCGCACTCACTAAAGTGGGGGAAAAGTGTATAGGAGTGAATTTCCACACCTTGTGTAAATTCCCCTTTTGCATACTCTCACCTTAGAAAATCATATCCAAAGGTAAAATTTCACATCACCCCTGCCTTCCATCAACTTGGTGTGTGTTTTGTGCATCAGTGAGGGAATTTTCGTCAGGGATGCGAGCACAATGCACAAACGTTTGCACATGTTACCATCTCTGACAGATTCCTTTGTCTGTAGTCTACAGGGACATTACACACCTCATTAGGGTCAAATTGTAATGATTTTGTGCGACCAACCAACTTGAAACAACTCCTTTTGGCCTTCAAATCCATTCTATTCACTATCACTTCATTTCTTACACACTCATTTGATCTCAAAAGAAATTCTTACTCAATCTCTCACACTTCTAGCACTCTGTTTGCACAACCCCATTGAGCATTACAACAACTGGTTACTCCGTCAACTTCATTCTTGCATGTGTTGCTCTACCATAGAAGTTGCAAGCTTAGAGTCTTGCGAGATTTCCCTACGTCATCGCTGTTGTGGCGACTTTTCCAAGTTTGTTACCTTTCATTCTCCCTTCATTGGCCTTGAGTGCCTTTGGGTGGAGGTGGTATTGCATCACTTTAATTTTGCATTGTAATTTGATAGACTAGCTTTCATCTTTTGTAGTGTTCAATGTATCCATTTCTTTCCTTTATCATACTTTCTACTCTGTTGCTTTTTTGGTTGTCCGTAGAGGTGGAAACACCAAAATGAGGGTTTTAGTGAGGAAAACCCCTATACAACCCCAACAATTTCCCATTTTGCTTGTGTGTAGGTGAACGTGTGCATGGAGCTCACAAGAAAACTGGCATTTTTTTGAGTTGACATTCATCACCCTTGTGTTCGTCTATTTACTTTATCACTTTCGTACTTATTTTTCGTACTTTATCATTATGTTTATTTCGTTAAGATTAGTCAGTTAGGCTATTTAGTAGGTTTCTGGTGTTCTTTACTGCATTTTATGTTTTCTCACCATACGGATGCCAACACACCAGAGAGAGGTCAGCGCGTTGCGTTGTCGTCCTCAGACAGAGAGTAGTTTGAGGTGCAGTATTGACTCCAAAAACTAGCTCGTCTAGCCCCAACCAAATTTTTAGATATGTAGAGTGACAGAAGCACTTAAGAGTGCTCTTCATTCTCGATCCCCATCCCAAAACATCTATTAGAGAGAGGTAAGTTAGGGCATCCCTCCACTCTCGACTTTTCATGACCTAGAGCCTTGGTGTGGTTAGTCCCCCTCTCTTACAAGTTCAACAAAACCCCATCAAAGTCAATGAGAACATAAACCATGAAGATTCAAGTTTTAAAACACCATGGTACAATGAAAAAGACTTATGTGAGTTCCACAATATCAAGGGACATACAACAAATAACTACATGATACTTAAACATATAGTGCAAGACTTAATCAACAAGGGAGAAGTTGATATACAACACTGTTTAGGAAACAAAGACCTCCAAGTCTACACAAATCCAATCCCTAACCATGCTAAGAAAAATGGCAAACGGAAAGAACAAGAATATCACAACACCTACACCTATGGTGACACCATCCTAGGTACCCTCTCCCAAGTATATGACAATAGGGTCAATGTGTTAACTATACGAGGCAGGGACCTTGAATGTAACATAACTACTCGTCAAGGAAAAGTTACAATATGAGGATCCCACCTAAACCCACAACTAATTCATCCAATGACTATAGTATTGTGGAACAACTAAAGAAGACCCTCGCTTTGATCTCCATTCTAGAGCTATTGAAATTATCACCTGTGCATAAGGAAATACTAGTGATTCAAGCTTTGGAAGCATCGGTCCCTAATCACCTCAATCCTGATCAATTTCAAGCCATGGTTTGAAAAATCATGACCACTCATCATTTAGTCTTTTCCGAGAAATACCTTCCATAGAAGTCATTCCACAACCAAGCCCTCTGTATAGAGGTTGGTGTCCACAAACATATGGTCAAAGACTATTGATAGATAATGGTGCATGTTTAAACATTTGTACCTTGAAATTTGTTAAACACCTGGGGTATTTTGATGGTGTAATTGAAAAGGGCTAAATCATCACTATAAGGGCTTATGATGACC
>VDFB02151573.1:0-28505 GCA_007258455.2 Sequoia sempervirens
TGTTGGAAGTAGCAGGGAATAGCTATCTCTATTGCTGTAGAGAAGAATGAAAGCGGTATTTATATTCCTCAAGGTTCTATTTCTATGAAAGCCTGTAAGTATTATGCTTCCTCTTCCCTACTTTAAGGTCTTTGTTTGACTAGCAGAAGGGTGCTGCTGATAATTAATTCCATAAAGGCTTCTCCCTTATTTTTTTCGAAGATTTAATGACACTTTATGTTGAAGTAATGAATTGTCTGTTACCTTAACACCCAAGGACACACCCCTGTCAAACATAATCTGTATTCATAAGACAGCAAATGCAACCCATGCACTTTTTATTGGGAAAAATATAAGTGTGGGATTTCAGTTTAAAATTTTGAAATTGCTAAGCTTGTTTATTAAATGGTTGAACAATGTGGGATATCTAGATTGGCATACAAATTAATTATTTAGGACAGCTATTTCTATATTTAGAAAAAAACAGGGATAAAATCTCATAACAGACCTTTATTCAATGAAAGACTTAAGGATAAGGATTTTGGATGGTTTGTGAAACTCTATAAGCAATGTTATCTACACTCCTAGGAGAGAATTGAAATAAATCTGTTAGGTATCATATTGATTGTAATATAATCATACATAATCGAATTAAAAAGTTGTAACCAATATTCATGATAGTATTCTTGTTTGAAAACAGAAAAATGGTCATATATTTTTCTCCAATATTGCAGTCATTATATTATTAAAGGTGTAATGTCGTAAAATTGCACCCCTTGCAATTCACATACATTCTTGCATCTGCTTTAGTGTCCACTCCCCTGGCATTTGTGTAGGCTCATTTTAGCCCTTGCATCAACCTTTTCCCCTCTCAGGAGGCTCAGCACCCCTTTTCAACAGCTACCTTCGTGCGTCAGCTTCACGTCGAACCTTGTGTTTTTCTCATTCATGTCGTTTTGTAGCATGATGTGTCTAGACACAAGCATGCCGCGCTAGCATCCTGCAACATTTCAACATTCAAACGACTGTTTCCGAGCATGTTTGCCACTTGCTAGCAAGTTTTGTCGGTGGTAACAGCCCGGGACGCCCTGTAACCGCTCGGGAAGCTTCTTTTCCCCCCTATTCTCTCTTTATATGCAACCTTCTCAATCTATTTTGGTCTTCTAAACCTCTCCAGCTTTGGCTCTGGCCTCTTCCTCTTCCCTTTGTCTTGATATCTTGCTTGCACAGTGCCATACAGCTTGCTACAGCAGCACACTCAAGCTTTTACAGCACTCTTAAGCTCTCACAGCGCTCTTTGCAGCTCTCTTGGCTCTCGCAGCCCTCTCTTTCGTCCTTGCTCTCTTTGGCTTCCTTAAGCCTTGCAGCTGATACCTCCCTTACTTTGTGCTTGCAAGCATCTTGGGATTCATCACATTCCTGTGATACAGGTTCTCCCCCTCGAGTGGGGATTGCTTTTATCAGTCTTTTGTTCATTTCTTTCTATCTATTTGGCTGTTCGTGGAGGTGGGCACACCAAAACGGGGGTTTGACTGAGGCAAACCCCTATACAGCCCCAACATTTTCTCCAAATTTTACGCATGCAAGTATTGAAGACATTCATTTGCTGGAGGCTCCATTACTTGGGTTTTTGTGAGCTTCTTCTATCTCTCATCCTCTTTAACTTTATCATTTGTGCTTTACTTTGTTCTCAGTTCTATTACTTTTTGTTACTCTCTCGCATTCTGGAAGTTCTCAATAAATCGATTATTAGTAGTTGCTTTGTTGTTTTCTATGATAAACTCAGTTTCTGGTCCGTACAAGACGCCAGCGCGTCGCACTGTCGTCCTTACCCCACGTTGTCGTCCTTTGGCTGAGAACTCGTCAATTTGTCCAGAAAACCTCTATGGCTTGCTCTTTCTAATTCTGGAACTCTCGCTTTGTTCCCTAAGGTAGTTTAGGGCAGTTCGCCCCTTGGGAATCTCTTGAGAATAAAGAGACTCGTGAGTAGCGAATCCCCCTTCTCTACATTTTGGTGAACCCGCAGTATTTTTCAAGCAGAATTTATTTACCCCAACTTCGTGGGTCATAACTTTTGACTCAGTGCTCGGAATTCAGAACCGTTTACACCGTTGGAAAGGTCTCCAAGAGGACTAATTCAGTCCCTAAAATACTGAGCCTTTGGCAACTAAATTTTAGGGACTGACACGAGTTTCGACCCCAAATTCTGCTCCAAAGACCTCTGAAAATGCAAATTACTAGAACTTAGAAAATACCGAAAAAATCAGAAAATCCGGATTTTCGATTTTTCTCAGTTCTGTCACCCCTAGATTGCTCTGGATCAACCGACGTGTCTATATCTCTATTCCAAAATGTATTTTCTATCTTTCTTCCTTCTATCTCTTTCCAGCTTTGTTAAGAAGCTTCAAGAAGTTCTCTTACAAGCATGTGAAAGTGAGTTCTTGTCTCCTTTCTTATTATTCTTAGTCGATCCCTCTCCTAAGATTCCTTCTAAGGATATTTTGGTGCAAGAGGATGAAATTATTGATACTTTTCTTAACACTACTCTACCCTCTCTTCATTCCAATGCACTCTCTTCTAGAGATGATGCATTAGTGAATGGTGAATCTCATCATCATTCCAATTCACTCTCCTCTAGAGATGATGCATTAGTGAATGGTGAATCTCTTCTTCATTCCAATTCACTCTCCTCTAGAGATGATGCATTAGCGAATGATGAATCTCCTTCCACATTTGATCCTCCCTGGATCAATGTTGAGAATATGTCTTCAAATAATTATTCCACTAGTTGTGATGATTCTGTAAATGTAATCTATGTCTCTGCTGCCCCTCAAAGGCCTAAGAGACCAATCATTTACCTAACTCCAGCTGGTCCTCCAAAAAGGATTTGTTCTATTAATGGTGTTCCATTTGATTGTGACTCCTAATCTTTGTAAGGCTCCCTCTTACAGAGCGGTAGCCCATACTTATAAGACTAGAAGGAATAAACAAAATATTGATCAGCCTACTTCTTTACCACCTTCTCAACCAAGCCTTCCTCAAACGCCCAAGCCTACAACTAAAGCACCGGTGATTACAATCTTGTCAAGCAACTCCAAGTTACTCCGGCTAAGATATCATTATGGGACTTGCTTCAAGTCTGCTCCGATTTATCAAGGAATGCTTCAAGAAGCCTTGCAGAAGATCCTCTTACCTACCTCCGCTAGGCCAACGGATATTAATGCGTTGATGGCTCATATTTGTGCGGATTCACCGAATATCACGTTCTATCCGCAAGAACTCCCACCTCCAGATGTGCAAAGACAAGCAGATCCTTTAATGATTATAGTTAACATTAATGATATTGGCATTAAACGTACTCTCGTTGACGCTGGTTTGACACTCAATGTGTGTAGCATTGATTTATTGCCTAAGATTAATATTGATTCATCTTCTCTTAATGCTTCTTCTATTGTCATTCGTGGGTTCGACAATGTCGGTCGACAAGCCCTAGGCACGATAGTCTTGCCTTTGAGGTTTGGACCCGTTACCGTACCCACCCCTGTATATGTTATGTCAGAAAAGCTACCCGTTAACCTTCTTCTTGGTAGACCGTGGATTCATGCTATGGGTGCAGTCTTGTTTACCTTGCATAAATCTATTAAGTTCATTTGTAATAATAAAGTAGTCACAGTCAAGGCTAACCCTGATGCTATGCACCTATGTGAGATGGCTGTTGCCGGTCAGGTTTCAGTTATGCCTACTCTTATTCCTTCAATGTCTTCCAACGTGTCAATGTTTACTCTAGCAGTAAATACTACAAAGGATACTCTTGAGATAGATGTCCCTAATGTAGATCCTTCTGAAGCAAGAAATCTTAAGTCTTCTCCTTCTACCTCTTCTCAAAAAAATGCATGTCTTGGTGATGATTGGGGTTCTTTAGACTTTACAGAATCCTTCATTGGAGAATGTAAAGTTGACCCGATCCACTTAAACCTTCCGATAACACCATTCAAACCTGCTATCAAAGATGGTTATTCTTCTCCATCGCGAGATAACGTGAACATAAATTGTAATATTCTTAGTGTTGATCCTCCTTCTGAGGAAGATGATCACACTCCTATTAAAGAGGTTAATGTTGGCAGTTCTATCAAGAAGGCTGATGGCGATCCCATAGAAGAGTGTAATCCCCATTGCTCGAATAATACTCTTTATGTAGATCCTCCTTCTCAAGATTTGCAAATACGTTATGGCCCTGGCTTTAAACTTGTCTCTAAATGTGGCTATGGGCGTAAAGGTTGTGGGTGTAATGAACAAGGCATTCAGGTCCCTTTAGAATGTGCACCTCGTATGCATAATCTAGGGCTTGGTTGCTTGAATGAACAATCTAAATGGAAACCATGGTTGAATGGCAACATGACTTCCGCTCAACCTTGTTCTCGTGGATTGATTCATCCTTCATTATCTGCTGTCGTCATGCCTTCTCGCGAGCAGTCAAAATTTTCTCCACAAGAGAAAGGGTTGCTTCCTGCTCCTCATTCTTTATCTGAGCAAAAGAGTATTTTGTTGAGGCTTCTTAAAGTTCACTTAATTACTCTTCCTCCTACACGTAAGAAATTCCATAAGCATGATGAAGAAAAACATTCTTTATGTGCATACCATCGAGTGTTTGGCCATTCCACTAGTGAATGTAAGGCCTTGAAGGATAAAATACAAAACTTTGTGATTTTGGTGCCATCAAACTCCCGTTTGATTGATGCACCTACATTTCCTTCACATGACAAGTGATATCGAGGTCTACCTCTATCCTGTATGTTCTAAGTATCTTGCATGGTTTTCCTCCCCTATACGTTGGGGGCAGTGATAACTTGTTTTGGAGATGTGCGTCCTTCTAAGGACCCCCTCTCTTCTTTCTATCTTTCAATTGGAGCGTCCCCTTGAGTGGGCCCCTTGCTGTCTTGAAGGGTTCCTGAGGGACCCCCTTTGAAAGCTTTTCTCTCAAATGAATTATTTTGCATCTAGCTTGGGGGCAGCCCGACTAGACCTATTTCATATCTTTGCGTCTAGCTTGGGGGCACCCTAACTAGACCTATCTTTTATGTGACTGTCCTGCAACGCAGCTTGCAGTAGCCACAGGCTTCTCTGATCAATCTTGCTCTACAGGACCAAGAACTTGTAGAGCTCCTTTGCAACAAGCTTGCCTAACATGTTTAGTTTGCGGATTAATATGTTGCTTTGCAAGTGTGCCTATGAAGTTGCTTTCAATCAACCTTGTAGGATCAAGAACCTATAAGGGCCCAATCCAACTCTATGGAGTCCCCTACACCGGGCTTCCCTCAGGAGAGAGTACCTGGGGTGCCTTCTTTGCAAGTCTAAGGACCTGTAAAGCGCTTTCATCTTGCAGGATCTGTTCATCATTGGTCTGCGGGCCTCCGGTGCAGTTTGTTCAACTCTGTAAGAGAGAGTACCTACAAAGCCTTTTGTTCACCCTTCCATAGGTCTGCAGATCTGCAACACATTTGTTTAACTCTCTTTGGGTCCGAAGACCTATGGAGCCATCTCTCTTGGAATTTTCATTCCTTTCTAGCTTCTACATCTATCTCTCTTAAATTCTCTTTCTTCTCAATTGTGTATACCAGATCGAAGATCTGCATCTTCTTCATCCTGAGTATATGCTCTTTCTCTCTTTGATATTGGTTGCTTCCCTGACTTTTGGGTGCATTCTTCTCTTGAAGCGATCAATCCTTCCATTCTTCTCTTCGTTTTAGAATTCTTCCATGTGTTATTTATTAATTTGGGGACAACGCATGGTATTGAGACAACCTTTTACATCAAGGTCTCTTTCACCTTGCTGACTCAAATCTAGTTAGTTAGTTATGTGCTTGTGTGCATGTGTTTTTATAACCCTATGATGTAATGGCTTTCCATGTTCTAACATTGTTGTCTAGTACAGGTATTTCTTGTCTAATGTTTTTGTTTTGTAGGTCTTCAGCCAGGGGGCATGCTTCCTTGGTTTGGAGAGTCATCTACTTCCTCTACAGTATCATTTTGGCATTATGATGTTATTTATGTTAGTAGATTGCCTTTAGTGTGCATATTAGTGTAGATTCATATGCTCGCTAAAGTGTGGGAAAAATGTAATGTCGTAAAATTGCACCCCTTGCAATTTCACATACATTCTTGCATATGCTTTAGTGTCCACTCCCTTAGCATTTGTGTAGGCTCATTTTAGCCCTTGCATCAGCATTTTCCCCTCTCAGGATGTTCAACACCCCTTTTCAGTAGCTACCTTCGTGTGTCAGCTTCACGTTGAACCTTGTGCTTTTCCTGTTCGTGTCGTTTTGTAGCGTGATGTGTCTAGACACTAGCACACAACGCGGTTGTCGGTGCGCCACACTAGCATCCTACGACATTTCAACATTCAAACAACTGTTTCCGAGCATGTTTGCCACTTGTCAACAAGTTTTATTGGTGGTAACGGCCCAAGACACACTGTAACCGCTCAGGAAGCTTCTTTTCCCCCCTATTCTCTCTTTATATGCAACCTTTTCAATCTATTTGGTCTTCTGAACCTCTCCAGCTTTGGCTCTGGCCTCTTCCTCTTCCCTTTGTCTTGATATCTTGTTTGCACAACACCATACAGCTTGCTACAGCAACACACTCAAGCTTTTACAGCACTCTTAAGCTCTCACAGTGCTCTTTGGAGCTCTCTTGGCTCTCACAGCCCTCTCTTTCATCCTTGCTCTCTTTGGCTTCCTTAAGCCTTGCAGCTGATACCTCCCTTACTTTGTGCTTGCAAGCATCTTGGGATTCATCACATTCCTGTGATACAGGTTCTCCCCCTCGAGTGGGGATTGCTTTTATCAGTCTTTTGTTCATTTCTTTCTATCTATTTGGCTGTTCGTGGAGGTGGGCACACCAAAACGGGGGTTTGACTGAGGCAAACCCCTATACAGCCCCAACATTTTCTCCAAATTTTACGCATGCAAGTATTGAAGACATTCATTTGCTGGAGGCTCCATTACTTGGGTTTTTGTGAGCTTCTTCTATCTCTCATCCTCTTTAACTTTATCATTTGTGCTTTACTTTGTTCTCAGTTCTATTACTTTTTGTTACTCTCTCGCATTCTGGAAGTTCTCAATAAATCGATTATTAGTAGTTGCTTTGTTGTTTTCTATGATAAACTCAGTTTCTGGTCCGTACAAGACGCCAGCGCGTCGCACTGTCGTCCTTACCCCACGTTGTCGTCCTTTGGCTGAGAACTCGTCAATTTGTCCAGAAAACCTCTATGGCTTGCTCTTTCTAATTCTGGAACTCTCGCTTTGTTCCCTAAGGTAGTTTAGGGCAGTTCGCCCCTTGGGAATCTCTTGAGAATAAAGAGACTCGTGAGTAGCGAATCCCCCTTCTCTACAAAAGGAAAAAACATTATCTGCTTGTTTGGGCTCCTTTATTTTTGGAGTTTTTCAATCATGACTTTGGTAATTCTGGTATATTTCTTCTTAATTTCTTTCAGCTATATAATTCATTTTCCATCCATAGAAGAAAAATTTATTCCTGACCTTCCTCAACCCTTTGTAACTTCTGAAACTTTCAGTTCACATGCCTGATGCTTGTCCTAAGACAATATAATCCATAACCTCAGCCATTGCATATTTGATATCAACCAGATCTTGTAAGATTATTTCTGAAAGATTTTAAACTTGGAGTGATTTTCCGTGAGTAATTTGACATAGCAAAACCTTTTCCAATTATTACAATCCATAGAAATTCACTTCCACTACATATGGTACCTGTACATTTTATCTCTAGGCCACATGTAGACCGTTTGAGTTTTAATTTGCTAAATGCTCTTAAAGCAGCAATATGAGAGCACATGGCTAACAATAGCCATAGTTGTTTCCATGAGATTATTAACCACCAAGCAATACCATACATCGATCAATAAAGAATGTGATGGACACATCATGAAGATAGTTTTGCAGCCACTACTGCCATAACATGATCAAATTCATTGTTCACTCAAGTATATAATAGGACACCAAGATCATGTAAATTTTAAACATGACTTTTATCGTAATATCCAAGCAATTGATTGGAAGGCCATGCCAAAATCATACATATCTCTGTATGCCACAAGTCATCTTCCACTATTGAAAGAAATTAATGTTGAGTCTGCCATCATCAAGTGTATATCAAGTATGTAAAACATGCTAAGTTGGGGTCCCTCTTGAATGCCAAGAAAATATAATTTGAACAATAATTTTTGGTGCTTCATTGACTACCATTTTAATTGACTACATGTTGAGAATTACAAGGTGCTTATTTGTGAATGACTTGAGAAAACTTTTATTAGCAGACCTAACTTTACTGTACGGTATCTTACCTTCGAGATCCATTGGTTGCCTATTAGTATTTGGTTTTACCTACTAGTCTATGAAGTCTGAAAGATTTCAAAAGTTACACCCATGGATAAGCTGATGCAGAAGCGCTATTGGTCGCTATGGATGAAAAGCGTTCACTCTTTTATCTTACGCCTCATTACTGCTCTAAAGGCACCCAGAATGACATGATACTGTTTCGACTACTTGTTTGGCTGGCTAACCATTGGAAATGTTTTATCGTCAAGATTTATTGCTTTCGAATAAAATGGACTGTGTTCAATAAAGGCAGTTGTTTCGGGTAGAATCAGTGGGTTTGCTGTTACTTCGAAGGTTTGGGAGATTTCCCTGGTTTTAGTTATTTTCTACTCTTTCACACTTTTCAAAACATATTGAACTTTTAATTTGATCAAAGGGACTGTGAGGTTATGACTGGTACTAAACCTTTGTTCTATTTTTCTGCAGTACACAAGTTGAAAGAGTTGGCCAGATTGATTAATACTTCAGACACATGGCAGCCTGGCCTAATAGCAATTTATTATCATTGTTTATGAGTACACTATTATGACTATGGATGAATTTATTTATTAGCTTTAATTGGATTCCTGAAACCCAAGGCAGGGATGGGCCCTGGAGGGGTGGAAATTCCACTCATAGTCCGCCCAGTCCCAAGGCATGGGTGGGCCATGGAGGGGTGCGGATCCCACTCAAGATCCATTGCAGCCATGGAGGGGTGGTAGGCCTGGGCCTCTTCTACGCCCCCCTGACTGTCCCCAGTAAGTTAAGTGTCTTCTGAGGTGATGACGTGGGTAGAGAAAGCAGGTACAAGTGTTTCCACTAAGCACGCCACTCCAAGGGTGGAATAGTCTTGGTCGGACGTTCCTGCCGCTTGGGGCCAAGAGGTGGGTAGTCTTGGTCGGACACTTGTGCTCTTGGGCTTAGATGGATAGCTTCGGGTGGATCTACCCATGGCACTCCTCCTATGTCTTCAATATTGCTTTTATGATTATGTTTGTATTTTGGCTCTCTAGATATTAATGCTAGCAGATATATGTGTATGTGCTAATATGGTGAAATGCAGACTTCAATTCAAGAGAACTTCATTAGAGAAAACATTCCCTTGGAAAGAAGAAACCCTAAAACTCTAACTCTCTGTGGGTGTGGGGGCTGGCACGAAGATTCTGGAGACAGAAACCAGTGGAACATTACAATTTTCTTGCTGGGATGCTGAATTGCAGCTGGTGAAGCAGAGCTGGGAGGAAGGGTTTCTGGGCATGCCTGAACAGAGGCCAGGCAGCTGGGAGGATTCCCCAAATCTGCCTCCTGCTTGGGCGGTTGCTGGATTGGGACATCATGTTGGGAGACAACTGAGTGCAAGCATGGTGGTGCTTTATGCCAGTAAAATGATGTTACCGCCTTTATTCAAATTTTATTATTACAGAACTAAAACCTTGGTGGCATGGGCTATGCTTTCAATTTATCTGATCGGGTTTTATCCATCCATTACAAAATTCCATCGCGGGTGATTCGGGACCAATTTCTGGCGTTGTCACCAATTAATGAAATACCTTTCGCTTGTCGCGTTTCCATACCGCTCGAAGACGCATTGCCAGTTGATTTATATACTCGCGGCTATGTAAACGCGAACTGACTGAACAGGGATGTGAATTATGGGAATGCATGAACTTTGAGGGCGGATCATATAATGAACTAGATTCCATCACGCAAGTTGGCCACATATTGCTAGATCTTTTGTGATGGATCGAACTCCTCCAGTGGAGTAGCACAGGGAAGCTTGACACTTCATGGTAGGGTGGACATCATCTTGATGATGCTCTCCCTCTCTCTCTTCTGCTTCAAGTTACAGAAAAAGAAATGCCAAAGGTTTTGTAAAGCAAATGATGACATATTGTATATCTTGTGTATTACTGATTAAGATGAGTAGATGACTCTTACTTAATTGCTTATATTTGTCATTTATAGTACTATAGCTTTGAATTGTTATGAAAAGCATGGTTGTTATAATTGGATTGTTGCATACATCGTCAATCTAGTTTCAAGGTGTGTATGCCTACATCTGTAATATATAATGACATGAGTTTTAAAGTTATACCAAGTATTGTAAATATCATTTTAAATGTTAGAAAAGGAAAAAAATTAGTCAAAATGTTTGACTCTTGTGACTCTTATTACATTTAATTTACTCATTAATTATCATAATTTGTTAGTGATTATTGGGTAGTTGTTACAAAAAGTTTGTGGTCAAAATAGATCACTATAGTTTGAAGTTTTTTCTTAGCCAAAGAGATATGAACAACGAACAACAAACAACAAAAATGGGTAAGTAAGATTCAAGAAGGTAAGAATAATATAGTAGTTGATGTTCTATCAAGGAAGCCTTACTTATGTTCATTATCAAAGATTTCTTTTAATTAGAAGACTAACATAATTATAGAATTTGGGAAGGATGTGATTTCTCCTGATATTCTTTAAGGAAAGATCCAAGATGATAGGTATAAGGTAGTAGATCTTATTCTATACAAAGACAGAATCTATCTTACCCCAAGATCGAAGGTAAAGGATAAAGTTTTGAAAGCTGCATATGACACACTACTAGCAAGACATCAAGGTTACTTCAAGACCTACTGACAAATTAGGGAGAGATTTTTAATGGAAAGGTCTCGAGGAAAGCATTCTTAGGTATATCAAAGAGTGCCTTACCTACCAAAAGAACAAAATAGAACAAATTTTCCCTACAAAGTTGTTGCAGTCTTTAGCGATTCTAAACCAAAAATGGGAAAGTATCTCAATAGATTTTATTACAAGACTCCCCTTAAGGCACAAGGTAAAGACTATGTGTGTGTTTGTGTGTTGTGGTTGATTACTTACTAAATATGGTAATTTCTTTGCCATATCTACCAATTTTTAGGCACCTCAAGTGGCTGATTTATTTTTTAGAGAGGTTTTTTTATTGCATGGGTTGCCTAAAAACATAGTAAGTGATTGAGATAGTAGGTTCCTCAACTTGTTTTGGAAAAAACTCTTTCAAGTAAAGTCGAGAGATTTTGGAATCACTCAAGGAGAACCTATAGAGAGCATAAAATGAGCAAAAGTTATATGCTAATCAACATCAAACTAAAAGAACATTCAAAGTAGGAGATATGGTCTACTAAAGGCTACAACCATACAAACAATCTTCTCTGACAAATAACAGAAAGAAATTGAAACCAAGGTTTTGTAGCCCTTACAAAATCAAGCAAAGTATTGGGAAGGTTGCATACAAACAAGAACTACCAAATAACAATAAAATTCATAATTTATTTCATGTCTCTTGTTTAAAAAGAGCATTAGGAAGTCAAATTATTCCTGTAGTAGAGCTACCCCCACTAGATGATGAAGGGAGACCGGTTCTCATTCCTGAGGCTATTGTAAATTTCAGAGAAAGAAAGGTAAGGAACAAAGCAATGACAAAATATCTAGTCCGATGGAAAGATCTTCCTAAAGAGGATGTTATATGGAAGAGTGTGGAAATTCTTCAACATCCTAATTCGCAATGGCTTGAAGACAAGTAATCTTGGGAAGGGCAGATTGTAATGTCGCCCCTTTGAAATGGGAACCGAGCACAACAGACCGGTTCTCATTCCTGAGGCTATTGTAAATTTCAGAGAAAGAAAGGTAAGGAACAAAGCAATGACAAAATGTCTAGTCTGATGGAAAGATCTTCCTAAAGAGGATGTTATATGGAAGAGTGAAAATTCTTCAACATCCTAATTCACAATGGCTTGAAGACAAGTAATCTTGGGAAGGGCAGATTGTAATGTCGCCCCTTTGAAATGGAAACCAAGCACAACAACAATTAGAAAGGGCGCCACACATGACATAATGGAGTTGCCATAGCAAGAGAGGCGCACCTCCTTCTACAACAAAAGAATCAAAAACTAATACGGTGCAACCATTTTTGTCTAATAAAGAAGCTCAGAGAATAGATGGGGTGCCAAATCTGATATAAAACACAATGCAGCAGCAATCCAATGAAAATTTGATTTCCAACCTTAAGGAAGGGTTAAGTAATATTATAAGAAGAAATTAAAATTAAAGTTTAATTTTAATCAAGGGGCATTTGAGGAAGTCAGTATGTTAAATATAAAGAGCTGGAATTTGGAGAACCAAAGAAGCCTTTACAGTTGCTTAGGTGATTTCACCCAAAGTCACCATGTCGTTGCAAATTTGGTTTGTTTTCAATTTGCCAATAAACTAGCTGGCCCCTTACCCAGACTGGCGATCTGGTTTTAGGCATTTGACTGGAATGCAACGGGCTGTTTCTCCTGGATTGGCAACATAAAATCGGTAATTCTTGGCTTGAACGGATAAAATTGTTTTATGGCTTCCAGGCGGTAAAACGAGATTTGCGCCGCTTGGCATCGTTTTAATAATCTGAGAGGGATGGAAGCAATTTGGGAACTAGCAATAATATTGCTGGAATTTTTAGATAAATCAGCTGTTCATTTAAACTAATTGATGGATTTTAGGTATGAAGCAAACTTTGAGTGGGCTGTTCCTTCTGAGTTTTCATTTCATTCCATCTACTAACTGTCTTTACATGATTATTATGATTTCAGGAGTAACAAATAATAATATTAATTTTTTGAGGGAACTAACCCTCGACATTAAAAAGAAATTTATTATTAATCACTTATTATAAAACATTCCATACAGGATATTACAGTTAGGCTAGCTAGAATAGATAAGGAACCAGCCTCTTAATCTCCAAAGTTGTCTTACACTTCAGGTCCCACACCTGTAAGACTTCCCATGCCAATATTCTTCAAGACACAGTTGTAAAACAAATATAAGCATCAACAGCTTACATTGACTTCTTTCCATATAAAGATTTGTTTCTCAAATAGGTGTTAAAAGAGAGTAATGCATCCCCCAAATATTCATCAAATTGAAATCATCTAGAATGATAAAACTTATAATTTTTACATACTTAACATACACAAATAATAAAATATTGATTGACGTTGTTTGGCTCTCTACTCTGCAACTTTCCTGCTCTTGTGTTTTTTTGAATTTCCTGGCTTTTTGCTCCTGACTTGACTGGTTGATTGATGGGCCGGTCTGGCAGGGGGCCCAGCAAGGCCCTCTTCCCAGGAATGTTGTTCCCAATCATGGTCCTGTGTTCGCGTTTGTTGCTTCCAAAAATGTTGTTCCCCATAGTGGAATTCCTTCTGGCACTGCTGTCCCTTCTTCTGCGGATCTGGCAGCTTGTACTTCTGGAAAGTCACCGTTGTCCCCTCCTTTGGGATTGGAATCTTTCTTCTCTAAAGAAGACCATGTTTCATTCATGGATAAACTGGTTGGTGGAGGCTCACCAGCTATGGCTAGGCTGAACACGGAGCCTGCTTCCTGTTCAATAGATGGGCGGGAAATTGATGTTCCTAAAGCTCTTATGATTAAGGCAATGGACGACCTCAAGCTTTCATTGGTGGGAAAGTTCTTGGCGTACCGCCCAAATATAGTCCAAGTTAGGCAATGGGCTAACTCTGTCTGGAATTTAAAAGGTAGTGTTTCCATTAGTGCTATGTCCAAAGGTATTTTCCTCTTTACCTTTGTTGTTTATGAGGATATGTTAAAGGTCCTCACGGGAGGCCCGTGGACCTTTGATGCTGGTTTTAAGAACTTCCTTTCGTTGTGTAAATGGAAACCGAGTTTTGACCCCTATGTTGACCTGGGTGTTGCTGCTCCTATGTGGGTATGTCTACCTGGGCTACCCTTAGAATTTTGGGAGTTAGGTATCTTCAAGGGAATTAGTAACTCATTTGGGAGCTTGTTGGTTGTTGATAAAATTACCCAAGGGAAGTCTCATCTAGTCTTTGCTCAAATTTGTGTTAATGTAGTTGTTAACACTGTTTTGCCGACCTCTATTGTCTGGAAGTCGAAGTTTGGCAACTAGTCTCAACCCCTTGAATATGAAAATGCCAGACTATTTTGTCAATCTTGCAAAAAATTTGGCCATCTCATTAACTCTTACAATAGGAAGCCTCAAGGTTTGGAAAGTGACACCCCTAGCTCTTTTCTTAAGTCTTTTGTTTTGGAACCAGAGGCTGTCGCTGATGCCCCCCCTATCCAGGAAGTAGAAAAAAATGGTGATACGTTGGAGACCTTAATTGAACCCTCCCCTAAGTCTGGTGTGATTTCGGAGGCCCAGGTAACTCATGAAGGTTTCCCCAATGCGTCCCAGGATTTGGGGAGAGAGGTATGTTTGGAAATGACCTCTTGTGGTGGCAGTAATCTTATTTCTAGAGCACAGTATATTTTGAAGGCAATAGCTGAAGTGACCAAATCAATTGTTAAAACTTAAATCCCTTATTGATCCCGAAGCGAATCTAGGCTTGACAGGAATTTCCACACATCCCCTTGTATATATGTCAGAGATTATTGAGGAAGGTGAAATTGTTTCTCAGATTGGCCAGGAAATAAACTCCTCTGCCCCCTCTCCTCCTAAACCCCCTGATGATAGTTCTCTCCCCCTCGTCAGAAAGAAGGAAAGAATATCAAGGATTCATTGGCTTTGTTGGGTTTCCCTTCTTCTCCCTCAGAAGATGTTGATGATGAAAACTAGATTCAAGCTAATTGTAAGTCAAAAAAGAAGAAGAAACCGGATGTTGGCGGAGGAAATAAGGTTGGTAGACCTTCCTAGAAGGAAACAAAAAAAAAACATACTATTTGTGATGTGGCTTCGAGTAGACAAAAGACTTTAGACTCCATTGTCAGGACAAAGTCTAAAAAGAAGTAAGGGATGTTGCTTCCACCTTCCTACCCCACCCCCCCCCCCAACAGAATCAAGGTGATTCTGCAGTTTGTTTCATTGTGAAGATTATTTATTGGAATATTAGGGGCCTCAATAGCCCCTATAAACAATTTTTGGTTAAAACATGCTTGCTGGACAACAAAGTTGATGTTCTTCTACTTCAAGAAACCAAAATGAAGAAGGAAACTTTTGATAAGATTATTAGGAATATTTGGCCCAATGCTAATTATGTTTTGAGTGATGCTGAACGTGCTTCTAGAGGTATTGCGACTCTGTGGAACCCATCTAAACTTAAAGGTTCTTTGGGTTTCTCTGGTAAAAACTGTCTTATGGTCTCCTTTGAAGATCTTATCACTTTTGAAAAATGGAATTTGATAAATGTTTATGGTCCCAATTCCCGTCAGGATAGGCAGCTGCTTTGGGAATTCTTGGATGACAGCATAAAGGGAAGTAAGGACGAATTTTGGATGCTTGGAGGTGATTTTAACTCACTGCTTCTTCCATCTAAAAAGTTGGGGGGTTTGGATGACTATTCGAATAGTATGATGGACTTGTCTTGTTTTATAAACTCTATTGGGCTCTTTGATATCCCCCTTCTTGGCAACCAATTTACCTAGTCTAATAGGAGATCTAGGAATCAATTAATTCAAGTCAAATTGGATCAGTTCCTAGTCTCCTCAAATTGGAATATTTCACAACACCTCTCCTTATCTACTCTGCCAAGAACTAGTTTTGATCACAATGCCATAGTGCTCAAGAGGAATGTTGACTCTGCCAAGGGTCCATTTCCCTTTAGATTTGAAATTATGTGGACTCTCCACCCTGATTTTGGTATATTAGTTGAAAAATGGTGGAACGAACCATTGGCTGGCACCCCTATGTTTTGCCTTGCTAATAAATTGAGAAGAATTAAATAAAGAGTGAAGGGCTGGAACAAACTTTCCTTTGGTAATATATTTGATACCAAAATGTCATTGGGAGACAACATTAAGGAGGTACAGGATAGGATGGAGTCAGGGGTGGTGGATGAAGCTATTTGCAGCCATGAACGGGACCTCAGAGCTCAATGGTTTAAGGTTAACAAACATAAGGAGATCTTCTAGAAACAAAAATCTTGTGTTCAATGGCTTATGGAAGGGGACCATAACACTAAATTCTTCCACCAGTCTACTATGAAACATAGAAGTAGGAACAGGATAAGACAACTTAAGAAGGAAGATGGCAGTATGGTGAGTAATGAAAAAGAAATTGCTACTGAAGTTGTGGCATTCTCCTCTTTCTAGAAGGAACCTATGGTTGCTCAACAGGACTTTGATGAAATTCTTCAAGTTATTCCTAAGGTGATTTCTGATCAAAACCTTCAGGAGATGTCAAAAGTTGTTTCTCTCTAGGAATTGAAGTTTGTTGTTTTCTCTTTTGGAGCATACAAAGCCCCTGTGCTAGATGGGTTTCCCCCGGCCTTTTTCCAACTCTATTGGGATGTTAATAAAGACCTCTTGAACCCTGCTAGAGACTTCTTTAGATCCGGTTCAAGTTGAAGACATGGAGAAAGCGATCACTACTCTATTGAAGGTGACTGATGGTTTGATGAGGCGTGCTACGATTGGAGTTGTTTCTGGTCAATCTAGGATCAAGAAGCAATTTAAGAAAGCCAGTAAACAGGAGGGCACAAAGGACCTGACCAATGATGTTGGACTGGACTGGAGGGAGTTCGTCTCTTAGATTGGTGAACACTAGGATTTGATAGCTAATGCCAAATAAAGGCATTGTTCCTGCTCTGTTTTTTGCTTTGGATATGTCTGCCTTAAACGTTGGTTACTTAGGATGATCATTCCGAACTGTTACTTTTTGCTTGCTACGCTTTGGTTTAGAATTTGTTGGACTATGGTTAATATCTTATATGGCCTGTGTGCCACTTTTTGGGACAGTATATGGAATGCTTCTGTTTTTTATTATAACTATAATGAACCTGTGGAAGCAATATTGGTATTGGCCTGCGAGCCCCATATGGCTGCTTTCTAGTAGTTAGTTTGGATGCTGTTTTTGGGTGTGACTAGAGCTGTTTCCCAGTCTGTCTCGTTCCTTGCTGTTCCAGCTCTTTTTTTTACTACAGGATCAGGGCCCTTCCCTACTTATATAATCAAAAACATACACAAATAATTGCATACAAATCCTAAAACTTCAGGTTTAACTTTTTTCTATCTTTGACAAAGTCACTTTTTGAGTGTAGAACTAAAGGTTTCTTCCATATGCATACATAACATTACAGAAAAATGTAGCGAAACATACAAAAGTTGGGAAACAATTTTTTAGGATACCAAATTAATATTATGATTCCCATGTTGAAAATCATACAGGAGTTTTAGGTCATTACATATTTAACATACACAAATAATTGCATATGAATCCTATAACTACAGGTCTAACATTTTTCTATCTTTGACAAAGTCACTTTTTGAATGTAAAACTAAGGGTTTCTTCCATATGCATACATAACATTACAGAGAAAAGTAGTGAAAAATACAAAAGTTGGGAAACAGTTTTTTAGAATACCAAAATTAATATTATGCTTCCATGTTGAAATTCATACTTGAATTTTTGGTCATTAATTCAGTCTTAAACAAAGTGAGGTAATAATATGTAATGTCCCCTTTTCATGAGCGATGGAGTTTGGAGGAATTAGCCTATTCCTGATCCTCGTAGGCTAATGGAGCTTGATAAGAGGGTCGTTTGGCAGAAACCCAGTTGATTGTTGGCTTGATTCGTGATTCAGTCTACATATGGAGGTGTTCTAATGATTCCTTAATGTGTTTCTATTTTTAGAAACCTCATGTTATAAAGTAATGTCTGCACTTTATGTTATGAATAATTATTTTATTATAAAGTGCAAAATAATAAAATAATATTCCTTCTAGAAGGTGACTTTCTAGAAGGAGGCCAACCTATTGAGAAAAAAGAATAAATAGGGATTGAGGGCTCATTTCCTATCATCCAGATTTGATGTTGTTGTTGATGTGATTATTTGGTGGAGAAGCCAGCTAGGGTTTCAGCCATTGGAGGACCTTTGGAGACAAAAACCCTCATTGGTTACGCAATTTTGAGGCTGTGAGATATCAGCTGAATTATTGTTGATTGCGGGCTTTACTTCAGAAGTCCAATCTTGTGCTTTATTGTGGAAATTATTTGAGTACAATAGCTGATGTATTATTGTACTTATAAAGTATGTGACTTGCAACAGCTGATGTATTGTTGCATTTGATGGAGAAGTTACTTCAGCAGCTGATGTATTGCTGAGATTGATTATTTTATTGAACAAATTTGTGGAGATTCAATTTGGAGAATAATTGTTGACTGTGATTTATCATTTCATCATCTTAAGGAGTGATATTTTGTAAAATTTCAGTTGCATTTTCAGACCTTCATAATCTGCTGTCATGGAGGTTGATCAGCCTATGTGAGTCTCATGTTTTTACTCATATCTTTCAATTGAGGAGGCCAATCATTCTGGGTATTGTTGTATTCAATTCCTATCTTCGAGACAATCGTTTTAAGGGCAAATTGGAGGGCGTTTGATGCTGCAATTAATTATCTAAACTTTTGCCAGGCAAGAACAGGGGCAGCAGCTTGAGTATTTCGATTTGAACTTGGAAGGTGCCTATCACATTGGATTTTTATTGTTTCTTCATCAACAACATTGAGCGCCATCATTACCAGGTTCTTCTTGCATTTACTAAGTAGTTTGCATTGTCATCATAGGCATTTTAGTTGCTGCTGTAAGTGAATACTCAGAAAATCAGATTTGGCACTATTGTCAAACAATTGTAAGCCAAGAGTCTTGGCCAATTTATAGCATCATTGTAGTAGACATTTTATTGCAAAGAAGGAGATATAAGTTGTTGGTCCAATACTATTGTAATTGAATATGTTATTGTCATTCATGATCAGCTTATTAGTTTGCATGCCAATTGATTGTCAAAATGTCAATTGGCTGTAGGTTCTCTTTTTTGGCATAAATAATGTTATAATTTTGCATACCAAGTGTTTGTTAAAATACCACTTGGCTGTAAGTGCATAAATGTCATCTTAGGTTGCATCCAAAATGTTTGTCATAATTACTAGTTGCTGTAGCTGCATATTGCAAGTAGTTTCAGTCACATATATGCATTGAATATTGTCAAAATAAGTTGCACATTCATGTTAGGTCATTGTTTAGACAATCTAGAGTCTTCTTGCAAGCATTCTCATTGATGTTAAGTGAAGGAAGAGCCATTAAAGCAAACTGAAATGTTATATCAGTCATATGACCCTTGTATGCAAAGTGTTTGATGAAATTCTTTGAGCCTTCAATCAGAAGTTTGCAATCAGATTTGAGCAGGGTCATTACATAATAGTTGGTGCCCAATCTTAACTACTATGCAACACTAGAAACAGTAGGAAACACAATGAGTCTGTTAACAGAATAGACTCCAAAATTTAGCCACTCGGATCAAAGCAAAAGATTCTATTGTACAAGTCAAGATGTATAAGACCACTTTGGCTCTTTTTCAGTTCATGCTTACTAAATGATCAGAGTTTTTATCTTTTCTTAAATAATCTAAGTTATTGGTATGAGAAACGGTACAGAATCAGTTCAAAACTAAGTTACCGGTTCGGGTTCGGGGACGGGTTCGGGTACGAGAACCCGGTACGTGGGTACGGGCAAAAATTTTTTAGGGGTTTGGGTACGTATGGGTACGTGTGTATATATATATATATATATTAATAATTTAATATATTATAAATCTATATATATGTATTATATATACAAAAAAATAAGAGAAACATAGAGAATTGTTACAATTGTAAAACTAAATCATTTCATAGTATGATACTTGATCATAGATCAATGCCAAATGCCAAAGATAAATATTAAATGCCAATTGATAGTTGAAAAATATTCAAATAAAATTACTGAATTACAAAAGGTAGTTCATGAAACATTGAAACATGATTCAATGTTCATTGTTCATGTGCTCATCAATCATCAAAAGGATTGTCAGAATCATCATGACTTGGATTTTGAGTGGTTTCAACTTCAAAATCATCATCATTTGAACCCAAAGCGGATCCAACACCATGTGATATGTCATCAATATCACCCACATCATCCATAGTGGCTCTAGCAAGATCCTGAATGGTTGCATCCAAGTCAGTAGACTCGGGTGCTACATCCCAAAGCCTCGCTGCCCCCTGCCTGTATTGAGGATCCTTACGTGACAGAAGACGCAAATTGGAATGAATATACACTAAGTCTTCAGCTCTTTTTGCAGCCAACCGGTTACGCTTCACTGAGTGGATAAAGGAGTATGTACTCCAATTCCGTTCAGCAGCAGAAGAGCTTGCAACCTAGAGAGAAAACCAACAAAATTAAAAATAAAATAAAAAAATGCAAGATAAATTCAAGAATGTTAAGTGTTAAATTTTACAATACAAGTGGCCAAAAAAAAAAAACTTACTTGTGAGAGGATCTTGATTGCAAGAGGTTGGAGGTACATATAATCTTGACCATGAAGGTACCACCATGTAAGACCATCCATTTTGTATTGGTCTCTAGCAACAGAAGCATTATAATTTTTTGATTTTCCTGTGACAAACATTCCAAATTCTCTCATGACACTTGCATGCACTTCTGGATCACTGAACATTCGACTAAATGCCGTCTTATACCCATTAGCAACTTCACCATCTCTATATGGCGGTATTCTCCCTGGGATAGAAATTATTTCAGTGGTATAGTACCTCGAAGATAGGGCATATGCAAGGAGGTGCAATGGAGTTGTCATCTTGTTCCAACGATGAAGAACAATTGCTTCCACCCCTTTGTACAAGGTGTCTTCAGGATCATTCTCTTTTTTTTGTATTTCTATTTTTATTTTTTCCAACATTGTGTCCATGCTATCATAGACATCCCCCAAGCATGGTTCATCTGTATCAGCAAACCGAAGCATAGACATGATAGGTTCGGTGAATTCCAATACACAATTCACACGATCCCACCAATCATCATTCAAGATCAATGCCTTGACTTTTTGGGCCCTCTCTGAATTTGATTGCTTCCATATACTCCATTGGTTGCTAATAACCATTTGACTCAATGCATCTTTCACCTTCACAAGTCGTCTCAGAACAACTGTGTGAGATGCAAACCGGCCCTGCGAACCTTAAGAACATGTTAATAGTAAGTTAATAACACATTTAAAAATATGTAAATAATGCATGTACTATTTTATTCAATTATGTAAAACATGACATAAATGATAAATGAAACTAAATAAATTAAATTTTAAAATTTACCTTTAACAATTCCAATGTTGAAAAAGTTCTCAAAATTGCTTGTGACATATGGTGGTTTGTCACAAACATCTGGATCTCCTCAGACTCCTGGTATATTTCTTTCACCCACTCTATTTGGGTGCCAATTGCTTGCATCACCAAATTGAGGGAGTGTACGGTGCACGGTGTCGAAAAGATGTGCTCATATCTGGCCTCTACCAAAGCACCTGCAGCCCTGCAAACTTTTGCATTGTCCGTAACTACTTGGACAACATTTTCACTACCCACCATCTCTATGGAGTCAACGAGAATCCTGGAAATGAACATCGTGATCTTCCTACCAGCCCTCTACAGCCAATCACTAAAAACATTGCCCCTTTGGGGACACTCCAGAATAACATTAATCAATGGACGGTTTTTGCAATCTTTCCATCCATCGGAAACAATAGATACACCTGCTTCAACCCAAGAATCTCTAATTGGTTTTAGTTGGGCCTCTACATATTTCCTCTCTTTTTGCAATAAGGTGGTACGCACCTTTTCATACCCAGGACTTGTGAAATCAGGAGGTGCACTATTTATTGCTGATACCATGTCCTTCCAATATGGTGATCTCACCAAGTTGAATGGAAGACCATTGGCATAGAGGCAACGTGCAATTTTTTCTTCAGCAATATCTCTTGCCTCCATTTTAAATGCTTTCTCTAATGGACCTCTCTTGCGGGTGGTGGTTTCTGGGTCTTCATCTTCTTCTTCCGTAGAGGGTATAGACAAGAAGGGATGTCTAGAGGGCCTAACAATCTGATGAGTGGGTAATGTTTGTTTTTTCTTTCCGGAACTATAACTAGTTTGTTTTCCTCTTGCAATTGAATTGTCGGCATCTTCTTGTTCTTTTATAAATGCTGCTATTTGTACAGTAGATAACCCCTTCTTATCTGGGCCCACACACATGTTAATCCCTTTACCACCAGGGCCCATAAAATGAAGTTTTACTCGGTAGTAGGAGCTATTATATTGTACATTGCAAAAATTACACTTCCAAACAAACACCCCACCTCCAGGAATTTGTGAAATTCGTGTGGTATGTCTCCATAAAGGAGATCCTTTATCAATTTTAAACTTTTGGCTTCCATCCCCACCCACTGAACTTTGACTACTGGCCATTGTTGCAATCTATAAAAAAAATGAAAAAAAATATATATATATTTGAAAAACTTCTTCACAAACTTGAAAAAATTCATCAAAAACTAAGAAACTTAAAAAAATTCATCAAAAGATTGAAGAATAGGGTTTAAATGCATACCTTGAACACTTAAATCTCCTTTGTAGAAGCTATTTGCCACTCCACAATCGATCTCCTTCAAATGCAATCACCTCCCTTCAAAATGCTAAGATGGACACAAAATATGGAGATAGCAAAATGAGAGGTAAAAATGAAATGTTTTAGTGTTGAAAGGCCTCATATTGGGTCGTTTTAGGGTTTAGAGGCAAAATAGAAATTAAAAAATTGTTTTTTTTTCACTTTTGGGCCCACTTTTTAAGAGCTGGGCCGTGGGTTCTCAAGGGTACGCGGCTGGTACCCCCGGGTCCGCGACTGTTGGCATAGGTTTCACTGGTCGATAGGTGTTCACTGGTTCGCCGCTATACGCTAATTCTAACCCATTTGGTCGGCACGCACCTCGCTGCGGCGTACTCCACAGAATCTACGCTTAACCCGTCTGCATCGTTCGCGACTCAACCGCTGCCAAGCATCTCTAACCTAATGTGGTCGGAGAGACGCACTCGGCGGCGTACTCCGCCACAGACTATTGGGGCGGTAACTCAACCTCGCATCGTCTCGCATCTAACCGCCCGAACTGTGGGTACGAATCCGGTAACACAGGTTCAAAAACGTCCAACATATGATTTTCTGCCTGTGGAAACAACCAGGAAACAAAAGTGTGACTGCGGGTATGAAATTTTGTTTCCGGTTCAAACCCGGACAAAATCCATGTCAAAGGCTGTAAATTGTGATTTTTTTTATTCCACTAAGAACTTTTTTGGATATTATCTGATTTTTTCCATTCAAAGGCTGTAAATTGTGATTATTTTTCTCATTTCAACTTTGCTCACATTTTTCTCCAACAAAACAGATTGTTTTTTAGGGTTTCTCAACTGTCGAATATTTTTGAAATCTTTAGGATGGCTGAGATATTTGATGAAGAGCAGCTGAGTCAAATTAGGCATGAGTAAAATGTTGGAGATTCAACATCAGAAACTGTATTATATTCCTTTATGGGATTGTTTTTTGCTCTTTGTAAACTTTGC
Source organism: Sequoia sempervirens (assembly GCA_007258455.2). Classification (NCBI taxonomy): domain Eukaryota; kingdom Viridiplantae; phylum Streptophyta; class Pinopsida; order Cupressales; family Cupressaceae; genus Sequoia; species Sequoia sempervirens. The sequence goes on from VDFB02151573.1 coordinate 23,770, forward strand.
ATCTTGTGTGATGGTGATGTTAAGGGCAGCTCTGTTTATTCATTGCTTTGTTAGAATTTATAATTGGGACTTGGAAGATATCACTGTTTGGGAGGACATATGACCATAGTCCATTTGACTTCCCTAAACTTTTGAGTGCAGATTCTGATGTTCTCAGTGGAAGTAAGGTGTGAACTATGCCAGTATCCTTGCACATCTCTTCGGAAAGATGTTCTGATGGTGGTACTAGTAATATAGAATGTTCTAAGCATCATAGAAACCAGATCTCTGTTGTAAGTGATGGTTTAGGATATTGAGATGGCATTGTGTTTGGTCTTCATGAGAAATAGGTTGCCTTGCTATTTCTCCTTTCTACTGATTCACAACATTGAACCATAGCATGGGGATTGAGTAAAAATGTACTGGCTTTACATCAGATTGGGAGTATGAAGGCCCTTGTATTGTATTATTAAATTGACTATGAAAGTGGTGGTGTATTTTTGCTATGTTATTTGACTATTAATATGGTGGTGTATTTTGAACTTAATTGCTACTGCAAATATGTATATATTTCTGATTTTTATATGTTTTTGTATTAACGTACCCAAACCCCAAAAAAAAATTTGACCAAATCTGCGTACCAGAATCTCGTACCTGTACCCAAACCCAAAAACGAACCAGTAACTTAGTAAATAATTATATCAATAAAATTTAAGAATGGTTATTTCAAAACAAAAATAGAATGGGAAATGAAAACAATTCTACCTGTATTATATTTGAAAATTAATATAAAATACAGCATTTATTTTCAAAAATTCATCATTACAAATACAGGCTTCTAGGCTGAGACATCAAATATGTCCCCATTGTGATTTACAATTTTACATGCATACATGAATAATAGAAGATTAACAAAAACAGCCCAGAAAACTACCTCTAAACGGCCCAAACTGGCCTAAAATAGCCTGGAAATAGACCAAATGACCCAAATTGAATTGCAAACAATTTCATGCTATTTTGGTTAACACATTTTTTATCAAGGAATATAGCTGAAGGCCAAGAAATGTGCGGTCTGAATACAAACCAAGGCCTCCTGTTGCATTTCTTATTTCAGTTATTTTAATTCAATCAAAAAGAGCTTTCTCTGAGTAAGGCTTGCTTTCTAACCTGGTCCACAATGCTAAGACAATTTTCTTCTAGTGTTCATAGATACAAGAGATGAACATCCTTGGTAACTACAGTGAGCATTATTTGTGTACAGAGAGCCATTCTTCCTATGCTAAGAATCAAATAAGCTTGGAAACAAATCAGAGCAAAGCTCGAAGGACATACCTGATAGATTTATGATCCAGACCACATTACTGTAAATCTGAAAGTTTCACTACCTTTGCACCTGGCCAGGCACATCTCAACCATTTTCTGATCTCATTCCAATTGAAAGGAGTCATAATACACTAATCAGCCATTAGTTTGCATTGTCCATAAACAGCAAAATGCCTGCTGATAAATGTAGCAAAACTCTCTTCCCAAATGGTAATACTTGAAGCTCTTGAGAACCATGTTTCAAACAGTTGATTACCTCAGCATGCACACTTGAAGCCTTATTAGGTGAATGCGTTCAATCTTCAAGGATGTCTTTGGGTGAATGCAATCATGTCTGATTGAGAAGTTTTGTATTTACTTACTCCACTCCTAAAGCTGTAGCCTCGTGTTCAAGGACATTGAAAACATTGACCTGTCCATAATTTGTACCTGACATTCTGCTCAAAAGTAATGTGACTGTAGAAGCTTTTCCTTGATAAAAATATTGATCTATTAGAATGGAGTACCTGAGTACAACACAAAGCATATCTTTCTGCACTTCTTCACATAAAATCTTATTCATATCATTTACTTTGTCCTCGTTACATAAACCATGCAACAAAGCTACAAATGTAACCCCATCTGGTAGAAAACCTTCTGCAGACATTTTGCCTTTCAATTTGAGAGCCAGTAGTGATTTTTTCCTGATGCAAAGACCCATGATAATTATATTATAAGCTGCAGTCTTATAATCCCAACCATCATACAACATTTTATAGAAGATGGCTGGCAATTTTGTGTGCATACTTTGTTCCAAGTGTCCTGACTGCATGCTGCTGGCCTTGCAGAGTCCATTAATAAGTATATTATATGCCACTTCATTAGGTGTACAACCCTTCTGCAACATTTCATCAAAAAGCTCTATTGCTCCAACAATATTGCCATCCTTGCAGTACCCATCCATGAGAGTGCTATAAGCAACCTCATTTGGGACCAGTCCCCTTTCTTGCATGTCTTGAAACAGCGCCCAGGCCTCTTGCATTTTCCCTTCTTTACAGTAGCCATTAATTAGTGCACTGTAAGTGACAACATCTGGCTTAAACCCTCTATTCACCATTTCACTAAATAATTTCATAGCCTTAGGTGTGTTTTTTAGCTTGCAGTATCCATCTATGAGGGTAGTGAAGGTGAAAATATCAGGAACCAGTCGCTGCTTAATCATCTGTACAACACATGAACAGGCATGTTCCATCATACCTAACTTACTATAACCTTTTATCATTGTATTATAACCAACAATTCCAGGTTTGATGCCCTTTTCAAGCATAAAATTGAAGATCTTTATGGCTTCACTCAATATACCTTCCCTACAATACCCATCTATTACTGTAATGTAAGTACAGTCATTCGGAAGACAACCTTTCTCCAGCATTTCAATCATGACTTTCTTTGCATCAGCCAAAAGACCTTTCTTACAAAGTCCATCAATCAATGCATTGTACGTAATAGTGTCTGGTTCCAAACCTTTCGCTATCATTTTATCTCGAATAAAGAAGGCTTCATGAACCTTGCCCAATACACATAAGCCATTGATAAGAGCACCATAAGTGACCACATCAGGCTGATGCCCCTTCTCCAACATTCTAATCAAGAGTTTGGTTGCTTCCGACATGTTCCCCTGTTTGCAATATCCATGTATCAGACAGGTATAAGTAATCTTGCTGGGTACCAGGCCCCGACTCAACATCTCATTCACCAGTTTCTGTGATTCCTCCATCTTCCCACCCTCACAGAGCCCACTGATCATTGAATTATATGTAACAACATCAGGCAAACCACCCATATCAAACATTCTATTCAACACCTTACCTGCCTCAAACATGTTACCCTCCTTGCAGTACCCATCAATAACAGCATTGAAAACAAACTCATTAGGCCTTAAGCCAACTTCTATCATTTTAGTCAAAAGCCTCCCCGCCTCCTCCAAATTCCCCTCCTTGCAGAGACCATTGACAAGAGTTCCATAAGTTACCACATTCGGCAAACCCCCCACTTTGACCATCTCACCAAACACCCCAAGCGCCCGCTGAACCTCACCTTTCTTACAATACCCATCCATAAGGGTGTTATAAAACACAACATTTGGTCCATTTGGCCTACACCCATTTCTACCACAGGCATTCTGCATCAAAAGCCTGCCTTCACAAACCTTCCCTTCCCTGCACAGGCCCCGAATCATTATCCCTATACTGTACTCATCAGGGCAATTCATCTCACTCTCCTCCATTTCTGCATAAACCCTCTCTGCAGCATCCATCCTCTTGCACTTAACAAGGGCATCAAGCAATCTGTTGCAAGAAAACACAGAAGGCCACAAACCCTGGCTCCTGGCATACACAAACATATCGCATGCCCTGTTGGCTAAACCGGCATCAGAATATGCACTAATTAGGTCACTTATTGCTTTCTCTGTGGGAATCGAGCCCTGGATTTTCATATTTTCAAAAAGTCGTTCTGCCTCTTCAAACATCCTTGCCCCCGCTAAAATATTTAGCATTGCAGAAAACGAATGTGGGTGATGCTTAAAGTTAAAACTCTCCTGGTCCCCCACCCAGTTAAAAAACATAAGCCCTAATGTTACATCTTGTAGTTGTTTGAGAATGAGAATTACATGCATGTGGCTGATAAGTTCAGAGGAAAGCCTCAGTTTAAGAGGCTCCTGCCAATGTTTTTGTGTTGTCATAATTTCACAAACGTCCTTAACCATTGAATATACTCTGTCTGCCTCTTCTGTTACTCTGTTATTTCTAGTAATACTACGTTTTGGGTTAAAGCTTGCATTCCGTTTAGCGATAAAATTAGCTGCAATGAAGCGATACATTCCATGCCAACTTCTATGTACAGAATGAATGATTTTTACCTATAGATTTTATCAAAATTTCAAATGGCATAATAGTTACGAGATTTGAGAAACTGACCTCATTGAGAATGCATTGCTAAAGGTAAACGGAAGAGCTTAGATTTCTGTTTCTTTCGATTTTTCTGCTGAGTTCTAACCATGTTTTTCTTTGTTTTTGCTCAGGCTTATACCCTGCCCGGTGGCTTAAACCCTACTCGCCAACTTTAGCTCCACTTCTAGGATGAAAGTAACGTGCCTTGCATTTATCAAGGCTACGTTATTTTCAAGCTCTCTTGCATTTTAAAAAAGCATAGGGTATAAGGGAGCGATCCATAGTGGCGCAAGTCCGTGTGGAGTGTCATGTGGATCAGAAATGAAATAAAAAAAAGTTCACATCATATAGATATGTTTTGGTGGATCCATTATTTTGGATTTTAGTCAATTAGATTAACTTTGTCATGTGTTAAGTTCTAATTGGTCTAACACGTTCATTACTTACTCATTTGGACGGCTAATCGATCATCGGTTGAGTCTATTCCTCGACATTGCATGGCAA
>VDFB02151575.1:0-16600 GCA_007258455.2 Sequoia sempervirens
TGTTATATCTTGCTTTGGGAATCCCAAAGCCTTGGGATTGGTATTTTCCTTGGAATACCAACCCAAAGGCTTGGAGGGCATTCCCAATGACTAGAGACGGGTTTAGAAAATTTTACAATATTTCACATAATCGGGTTCATGCTCACCGTCAGGATTGCACGTGGTTTAATATCAAACAAATCGAACATCTAGGTAATGTTAGGTTCTCTCTTAGCGATCCAACGATGTAATTTTTTTCACTTTCTAACAATGTTAAGCCTTTCATCCATAAATTATTTTGTTTGCATGTCTCTTTTTTGGCAAAAAGCAGTGTTTGGTGCTTCTTTCCTTATAAATTAACCATTCATCGAAATTTCAAATAAATTACATTTTTAGTAACTAGACTCCATTCTACATTTTTTTTAAATTCAATTAGTTTCCAAAATTTGTAGGGGTGGCACGACTAAAATTCTATTTTTTAGGAAGTGTCCACTTCGAAAATTAGTAAAAAATAAAATATAAATTAAAAAATTATCAAAAAAATCATGCATCAACTACATACTGTTAGCTAACTTCTAACTGTAGCGATTTTAAAAATACTAAAAAAAAGTTCACCATACTAGGGTTGTACAAGAATTGCTATGTTATGTTTTTTGGACAAAAACAACACCAATTTGTGTACATCCCTCGTTTGAACCCCTTAATATCAACCATTTTCAAAATAAATTAGTAGTTTAGAAAGTAAACTTGGAGCACTTCAATCCTTCTTTTTGTTCCATCTCAAAATTTTGAGTGTAACTATCCTCAATTTCACGTCCAAGGTTAGTATTTCCTGATTTCAAAAAAAAATTGGCCACTTAAGCCCTCTTTTTGGGAACCATCTTGGTGCACTTACCCCTATCTTTTGCTTCATGGCACCTTTTATGTTGAAGAAGATTATTTCCGATTTGTCTTTATTTAGAATCTGGCCCAACACTATCGTGTATGCAACTAGGGAATTGTTTATTACCTTTGCTTCTTTAATTGTTGCCTCACCGAAAAGCATCATGTCATCAGCGAACTGGGAATGAGTAATAGGATCAAGGTCTTCTGCCACTATTATTCCTTTCTAGATTTTGTCATCCCTTAACCTCTTAAAGTGTTAGCTCATAGCCTCAGCCATTATTACAAACAAGAAGAGTGATAATGGGTTTCCTTGACGAAGACCGTTAGTAGCATTGAAAAAACCACACATTGAACCATTCACCAATATTGAAAAGCACAGAGAGGAAATGCAAAAGTATATCATTTCAAGCCAATGGGCAGAAAAACCAAACCTGGACATCACATCCATTAGGAAGTCCCATCAAACTCTGTCATAGGCTTTATTGACTTTGAGCTTGATCACCATGCTTTTCATATGCTCAGGCATGATGGAGTGAATAGTTTCCACTGAAGTGATTATTCTGTCAATTATTTCTCTACCAGGCATGAATCCATTTTTCTCCCCAAAGATAACCAATCCCATGATCTTTTTTAATCTATTTGCTATAAATTTCACCAATATTTTATAAATCATATTGCATAGTGCTATTGGCCTAAATTCCGCAAAAGGATAGCAATCTAGTCTCTTGGGGATTAGGTAAATAACAGTATTGTTAATGTCTTTGAATTTTTTTTGTTTCAAGCGAAAATCCTCCAACAACGCATGTATGTCCTTGCTCATGAAATGCCAATAGTTCTGAAAAAATTTGGCGGTGAAGTCATCCGGCCCTAGAGCCTTGTCAGGGTTAAGCCCAAAAATACTTGCTTTGACCTCCTCCAGAGTGAATGGAGAGCAGAGCAGAGCATTTTTCGCTGCCCCAATACACCGTGGAATGCATGATAGAAGCTCCACAATGCCCTCGACATTTGTAGTCATGCCACCACCAGGCAGGCCACAAAAGAATGTTATTGCTTCATTTTCGATGTCATCCCTGCAAAGGGCTATGGTCTCGTCGCCACACACTATTTTGTCAATCATATTCCTGCTCCTTCTGGCCCTGAATGAATTGTGGAAGAATTTGGTGTTGGAGTCACCCGCTTGTAGCCACATCTCCCTTGCCTTACCGTGCCAATATATCTCTTCTCTAGCAAGAAGTTCAGTATGTCTTGCCTTTAGGTACTTTTCACTGTGAAATTCAATCTCTGACATCCCATTGGTGATGATATATTCATTTAGGACCTCCAGATCATTTTCCACTTGCTCTTTTTCTTTGAAGATGTCACCGAAGATCGTCTTGTTCCACCACCGCAACTTGTTTTTCAAATTTTCCAATCTTTTTGAGAATCAATAGCTAACTGTGCCTTCAATCCTTATATCCTTCACCCACCAGCTTTCAAGATTTTTTTCCAAATTAGGGCTTCTCCACCACATAGATTCAAATTTGAAGTATCCTTTGATAGGATTTTCACTCAATTCAGATCTAATAGAATAGGATAATGATTAGACACTTATACAGGAAGAATATGAGAGTCGAATCTATAATCCTGACTGAGCCAGCCTTCACCAATCAAGAATCTATCTAGGCACTCGGAAATATTCATGAATACCAATCTTCGGTTTGTCCATGTAAACTATCTATCCTTTGGGATACAATCAACAACAACCATAGTGCTCACAAAATCTATGAAGTCCCACATAGCTTTTGTCTCTTTATTGATACCTCTATTTTTATCTTTTATGTCCAGGATGACATTAAAGTCACCACCCAACACTATCATCTTGCCATCTATATTGGTTAACTTTGCTTTAATGTAGTTCCACACCTTCAATTTGTCCTCTATCTTCACCAGCCCATAAATGTTGAAAACTGGAAAAGATACATTTATTTGTTTCTCACCTCACACAACATCCAACATGAGCTTGCATCCAAAAGTTTACACTCCAACACCATCGGGGCCCATAAGATTCCTAGACCCCCAAACGCACCAACAACATCATAGAAAAAACCATCCCACTTCCTACAATATTTAATGAATTTATTGCCTTCCATAGCACTGAATTTTGTTTCTTGCAAAAGAACTATATCCGCATACATTTTCTCTAAATGGTGCTTTACCAAGCGTCGCTTGTCAGGGGCGTTTAAGCCCCTGACATTCCACGTTAGGAATTTCATTGTCCCCCAAGGGAGACCTTGGCTACCTTGGAAATTAGAAATTTTTTGATACTCACCGAGCCTTTCTCTTCGGCCTCCTCCTCCCTTTTCTGCTTGAGAGTCTTCCTACCTTTCCCCTTCTTCACTCTGGGCCTCACCATGATGGTAGTTTGATACAAGTTCCTGTGATCTAACAGATCCAATTCATCACCTTTGAATTCATCTTCTTCAGAGGATTGTTTAGCCATGTCATCTTTGAGCAAGTCATCTTGGGGCATCTTCGCCACTCCAATCGCCTCCAGACTTGTCGCCTTAGAAGCATCCTACGAGATCAAATCCAAATCCTGCAAGACTTTATTAACCTTAGCCATGGGAGCGACAAAGCAAACTACATCCATTTCCAAATGGGACAGACACAGGGGAGCCACCACCGAAGCAATAGGTGCATCCACCATCCCTCGAATATCTTCTTTTGTTGTTGCGGTGTGGAGAGAGTTGGTCGGAAATTGATAGTCTGATGAGTTTTTCTTAATTATGCCCGAACCGCAACTAGCAATAGTCAAGGAAAGAGTTTCCAATTCCCATGTCTTTGGCTTCCAGAACTTCTTTACTTTCAGCAATCTGCAATAGGCACTTTCCATATGTTTTCGACTACCACAACGAAGACAAAAGGCTTTGTCTTCCTCCACTTCCATCGACACCACCCTTATTCGATCTTCATCAGTCAAGTGCAGTTCCTTCGGGATTTTAGAAATTTTTGCAAGCTATAATCTTACATACAAATAAGAGTCACCTTCTATGATATTGTTATCTATATCTATGAATGTGTTGAGCGTTCTCCCGATTTTCTTTATTCACTCTTCTACCCAAAATTCCAAAGGTAAATTATATATTCAAATCCATACAAGCTTCTCATATGGTTCAGTATTTATAGGGTCAAATTTGGGCCTCCACATCTACATATATATTGTCCAATCATTCATTTTCCACAACCCTCCCTATGCGATTTCCTCCTGATCACTTTTGGAGGTGAAAATGGTGATAAAGAAGCCTTTGGGCATGAATTTCACAATCACCGCCTTCCTCTAGTTTTCCGCCACCCAAGAGTTGATAGAATTCTGATCAAAGCGAGGTCCAATGACTTGGCAGATAATCACAAGCTCCCCAAGCATGGCCACATCATTCCTTGCCTCTTTAGGGAGATCGATTTCGATTTTTCTCTCCTCCATGCCATCCTAGCAGACCGATCGGGAAGCAAATTCGTTAGGCTTCCTTTCACGGCCATTCACGATTTATGAATAATTTCACTTTTTTCACTCTACTCTTGCCATGTTTTTTATAAATGGCACCTTTAATTAATAATTAATTAATTAGATAATAAATAAATAAATTAATTATTAGGCTAATTTCACTTTATGCACTTAATTTAAACATAGGGGTGTTTTTGTTTTATTTTATTGGATTGAACTATTATTAGATCATTATGTCTCTTGACATAGGATGTTGACACTTGCCATGATCTAATCCATTTCTCATTTAGGATTTCCTCTTATAAACATTCTCTTTATTTGTATTATTCAATTTTGTAAGTTTTTCTTTTTGATGAAATAATAAATCATTGTTTATAACTCTTGTGTATGGAAGGTGTTCTTATTTGTCATTTGATCCTTATTTGTGTGTGTTTCACAATTTTAACAATAAGAATGTTATAACATAACTATCCATAAATTTATCAACTCAATGATCATAAAATTAACATAAAGTGGTATAATAAGCGGTCTATGAAGGATGGGTCTCATATTAAATAAAAAAAACATTATGATTTTCATAATATCTTTATATAATTTTAAAAGGGATTTAATTTGATATGTTGAGTTTTAAAAGGGCAAACAAAATCATCATCTTATAAATTATGAGAATAGAACTATTGATATATTATTTAAGGAGATTGATTAAATTTGAATAAAACTAGGTATTAGATGAATTTAGGTAAACAATTATTGGTCATGATAACCAAATACTTTTGAATGTTCCCCTTTATGGGTAGTAGTCGTAGAGGAACAATTTGAGAAATAAAACCATAGAAAGGGATAAATACCCACATAAACAATTCAAATCAAACATAGATTAAAAAATAGAACTACATATATATTACACATTGATCCCATTTGGAAATGTTGTATGTAGGTAGTTTGGTAAACAAAGGAGGTTCTTGACATGCAAGTGTTTGGGTATGAGGTTTAGGGAGTATTCAAGAAATGTTATAACAAATTAAATGATAATATTAGATTAATTATTCAAGAAAACCACTCAATTAAGGGTGAAATTTCTAAGATAAAATAGATTTTGTGTGCTCGGAGGAATATTGGATGGATTGCTTGATTCCTTGAGACTTTAGGCCAAATTTTGAGGTAATTTTCAAGTCTATTTTTTATATATTATACTCCTAAAAATGACAACTTTGGTGCACTTCCAATAGGGGAGCCTAGTCTTTAGAGAGTGACTCAGGACCTAGATGGTCCTGATGAGTTGAAGTTTTTGGCTAGAGAACATACCTATCCTTTATGGAGAGGTGCCTATCTTGGATAGATATATAAATACATTTCCTATATAGACATATGCCTAGCCTATATGGTTGGATGCTTATCCCAAATTAAAAAAATTCTTACCCCATATGGATATAAGTACTTGATTATACAAATAAACAAACACTTAATAACTTAAAATAACAAGCAAACAAAAATAGTGGTATTTTTTAGGTATTATTGTTGGATTATTATAATTTTGATATTGCCAAAGAAAAAAAAGATCTCAAATACACTAGCTTAAATAAATTCTACATTTTTTATGTATGTTATGACGTCTCCATTAGAATTGATATCAAGATTGGCCAACTATTTGGTTGCTTGGTTACCTTCTCCAAAGTACTGCACATAGTGTTGGTTATGGAGCCTGATCTTATTGGTTAATATTTATAGCATGGGGTGTAGGTGGTACCCCCCATGGGTTTTGAGGGTTGCAAACCCTGATAGAGGTTTGGGGGCAACACCTCCAAAATCCATATTTTATATATATTTATTCATTGTGAATTTGGATAATTCATTATTAGATCACAAATTAGATTGTAGAGATTATATTGACTTTTCTTTCCTAGAAGTCAACTCCTCTTTTATGTGAGGGAATTGTATTACTTTGGTAGATTGTATTGTATTTATTGTGAGGATAGTGTGATAGAGAGAAAAGGAAGTTACAATAGATATGTTGTAGGTTGTGTCCCTTCATTTTGTTGGATGAAATAAAGGACTAATTGTTTCTCCATGGGCATAGCCCATATTCGGTGAACCACATATATTTGTGTCTCTATGTTTTTGTATTATTTTATATTTTATCTCTACATTCATTTATTGTATATTGCTTTGTGATCATAGTCCTAACACATAGAAAATCCCATCAAAGGAAAACTTACTCAATAAGGCCTCTTCAATTAAATTGAGTTGTTGATTCTCAAATCTTATTGTGGTAATTAGATTAATAAAAATTTAGAATTATTGCCTATAATAATCTTCCATAGTCACTACTTAGAACCAACTAAATTATAGTGGCTAACCTTTATCCTTCTACAACAGTGTTTTTATTTGTTCTTTTTTATTTCATTTTTTGAAAAGATATTTAAAAGAAATCACTCTTCTTATTGCATCATAAAGGATGTAGTCTGACACTTGATAATCTTGGGTTTCCTTTTAAGGTCATGTTAGTTAAGGTTTGAGCTAATCATCTTGAACAATAATCTAATTAACTCCCACTCACCACAAATTGTACCTCGTAGTGAGCACATATAGACATAATTTGACCTTTGATTAGTATTGTTGTATCTAATGATCCCTTTCACTAAGTCCTTGCTCTTTCTATGGTGTATGATTTCTTTGACTTATTGGTAGATTTTTCCCTTTCTAAACTATATTATTTGTTCAAATGCAACATGATCTTTGTTGGGCTCCTTGGGTCATTCAAGCCCCATACTTGGACCTTATCTTTATAAGTGTCAACATATAGTAATATCCAAAATTAAAACCTCAACTTATATGTTATGGGTCCACTAGACTTATATTATGCATTTTAATTCTTTCTACATAGTTCATACTAAGTGTCAAGTATAAGCATAGTGAAATAGAAAGTATAATATTGTACGTGAAATTTTAAAACTATATCCCATTTTTATAAAGGAAATTTCTAGCACAAATATAGTTTTTCAAATTGGAGCTCTTAAAAGTGATATACATGTGTATGTTTAAAAATTTAAAATGATACAAACTAATTAAATGAGAAACTTTTAGTGTAGTTCATGTTTCTAATTTTTAATTTTTTTAAAATCAATTGAAAATATATTTTTTATAAATTGAAGAGAATATTTAGATTCTAAAAGAAATAAAAAAAATGGTGGATGGAATTTGGGATTCCACTTTTAATATAGTAAATTTATTTATTTAATGGTGAAATATTTTTGGTTGAAACCCTTTGTGTCATGTAGGTTCACATAGTTTATGGGAAACCTTTCAAATGAAACCATTTTTCTCAAAAATATTATGTTGGCCCAAAGTGGGACACAACTCTATATTTTCACCTTGTCAACTTATTCCCAAAGTCTAGTGAGTTATATAAGTCTAGTATATAAACTATGTTCTAATACCAATCTAATAACCACCCTTGATAACTACTATTTTTTCATCATAATGATTGTAGTTTCATTGCAAAGTGTGACACATCACATATTTTGGAAATTTATATTCTTCATACGACCTAAATAAAATAACCAACCACTTGATATGTCATAGTTATTGACCTTTCTATTGAGGATGGTCCACTTTAAATTATGGCACCAGTGATTCATATACTTAATGATTTATTTCAATTTAGAAATGTTATCCTCAAACTTATTAAACCTTGTAATGGAAACAACTCTCTACCATTGCTTCCAATCATGCACTATATAGGACAATATCCCTATATCAGAATATATCCATACCCCTAGACATACTCTTAGGGGCTTCATTTCAAATGGCTCTAGCTATATATCAGTTTTAATCAATTAGAGGGTTTGTAGTTTATGCCATAAAATTTCACCTCTTTCATTTAGAATGGATTCAAATTAAACATCCCCACCAAGTAAGGTTAACAAGACAAGTTAACAAATAATTATTGTTTACATCTCAAGGACTTTGTTTAAAAGAGACTATGCAAACCATGCCAAAAAATATAACTTTCCATTTACATGCAACAATTTTAATTTTGTGGGAGGACTCCCAATACTTATAATAATGCCCACTTAATTGGTTGCTCAATAAATATATTTACCAACCCAAATCATGAAATGACTTAAGTATTAAAGATTAAGGTATGATGACGATAAAATTGTTGACATTGAATATGATCAACCCAATATTATAATAAAATTACCTACCATTCACTATCTTCTATTCAAGATGTACAAGCTTGATGATTTAATCTTACCATGATTGTAATTATAAGCTTTTAATATCTTAGAGACTTCTATAACTAATACTTTATCTACTCAATCCTCACTAAGTTATAATATAACTATGCCATGTGATTTATATTCATTTTGCATGACATAATCTCATGGTAAAATACAACAATCAACAATTTACTATTAATATCAAGCTCAAATTATATTTTCTAATCATAGCGAACAACTAGCCAAAATGAAAGTCTAATGTACTCTCCTACAATTAATGGGAATAGCTATGTTTTTGGTGTAATGTAGAAATAGAAATAAAAATTATATCTCAACCAAATATAATAGGGACAATGATTTAAAATCACTTCACTAATTATACGTTGTGGTGTGCTTATTGCTTACATACAGAAAACAAAAAAGTAAAAGAAATTTTCCAATTGCACCTTTGGCTAAGCTGCAGGCTTACATTCTGGTGTACTTATTGCTTACATATAGAAAACAAAAAACTAAATTAAATTCATTAAGTATGCCTCTCATTCTTTTTTTGTCAATCCAGCAATTATAATCCAGATGCTTATTGTTTGATCAGGATAAGCTTGGCTTTATCACATTCATCTATTTTCCTTAATTTATTGCCTTAGCAATCTAATATTCATAGGACGAATTGGTACTTTCAAAAAGAGAAACACTGAAAACCAAACACCACTAGTCTGCTATGTACCTGGATTTCAATGCCAACCTGTGGAGCATTCTCAAACAATCTGTTCACACGCTCTCCATCTTCTACCATATGTTCCTGCCAGACAGTATCAATAAAAAGAATTGTAAACATGTCGAACCTTGTACTTGATGAGGAGTTGAATATATTTAGACTGATTCTGTTCTCAAAATATCTGTAGATTACCCAACATCAATGCAATATAAGCAAAGAATATCACAGTAGCATCCACACAGACTTTATAAAAACACCAGACATGCACCACATATGCATGAAAGAAGAAAGTGCCATTTACATCAAGATGTTTGTTATGGTTTTCACTAGGCACTATATGTACTTTGAATCTTCAAATTATCTTGTGTGCCTGCAATGACAAAGTCACAGCTGAAGTTATAGCTCACACAGGTCAGGCTTCAATTATTCTATCAAACTCATTATTTTATTCCTCCATCTGCGTGGCTGCGGCTCATAGACATTACAATGGCTGTCAGGGGTTTTCTCAGAATCACATGCCTTATTGACAATAAGAAAATACCTACTCTTAGAACAGGTCCTTACATCCATGTCCCCCTCAACTAGCATAACTTGCCCACCCATGCTAAATGGAAGCAATGAGTGATTCATTACACTATCCACATACAAAAGTCCAGGTCTCAATGAATCATGCAATATTCCTGTCAGTTACCTAGACCGAAACTCAAGCAGAGACCCAAACTTATCCCAAACTATGAGCCAACAAAATTCTTGCCCATTAACTTAACTCAACTGAGACATTTAATTAAGAGAATCACATCAACATCTGTGAACAGTGTCTCTTACAACAGTCATGTACTGTTTAACAAGATATATTCATGGCCCATCGTGGTCAAATGTATATAGTTTAGTCAAGAATAAGTTTATTAGTCAACTTTAATGATTGATAGAATTTATTCATTAGTCAAGAGCAGTACAGCAGCTAAAAAAAGATTTAAGTGCACAATCAACAACACACCAACAGTCAACAACATGCAATCTGGTCAAACAGCAGCAGATTCTGTTCAATAGTGCATTCCAATCAAACAAAACCAGATTCTTTTCAAACAACAACATACACTGGTCAAATGACAGATTGTGGACATAGAAGATTTTCTGGCAAAGAGAAATCAAATAGATCAACAGTATACCAAAGCTAGCCAACATGTTGAAGCCATACTCAACCTTACCGACATTGGGAGAACAAAATTTGTTGTTCTATCCTCCAAGTACATGATAGTTGATGTATGGAGAAGCCCAACTTCATTGTGCAATTATTGAGGTTTATTTATTAAATTATTCCTATTCTATATACACTAAATGCTATTTGGTGGGATGACAGTGCACATTGGCCCAGTCAGCTGTACAGGTATAATTAGTGAACTCAAAATGACAAGGTCAGCCAGAAGATAGAAAAAATCTTTTGTTTATACTGAAAAATTAGAAATTTCAGTGTAATTGTATTGATTATGTCGTAACAACAGTAGCACAGAATTTAATTAGCAAAGACTCAGCATGGCTAGAGTATGGAATTTTTAAGAGTAACTAGGAAAAAGGGGAGGAACTCAATAATTCAAAAGAATGGAGGCTATATTTATAAGATCAACAAAAGCAAAGTGCATTGTCGCTAAGTGGATAACCTGTGTGAATCATGAGCAATTAATGGTTCATGCGTTATTGTAAAGCTTTCAAGGGGCAGATGCTAAAATGAGATATTTTTAATCAAAAACACCCTGAATTTTGATTGTATGGTCATAACAAGCTTATTTGATTAAAGTGGTGTTTCCATAGTGTATCAAGTTATTTGAAAGTTATTTGATTATTTATCAGGATTCAACTGCATCATGTTGATTCAATCTTCAATGTTCATCAACCCATATTTTATGAGTAGTTGTTCACAAGAAACCATATTCCATGCGTAGTTTGTTCATGAGAACCCATATTTCTTGAGCATGAATGGTCCATTTCACTCTCATTACATCTAGGTGATGCTCATTGACATGAACCACTCAAACTTCCTAGGAGATCGCCCATCACAATACTACTCCAGCTCATGCATGATGCAGTTTGGCCCACAATCAAGCCCACATAGCTTTCTACCTCATATGCAAAACCTTCAACAAGTGTCATGCCTTATGAATCATTCAATATAGAGCTCCCTAGATCATTCATTTCATATATGTGGTCTCTTTGCAATGTAGCAAATTATATTATAATTTATTAGGATTCAAACCCATACTTTCAAATAAATATTTATCAACATATATTTCATGAGTAGTTGTTCACACAAACCAATCTCTCATGAGCATGAATGGTCCACTTAGCACTCATTGCATCTAAGTGATGCTCACAAGGATGAAGCATCAAGCATTCCTGGACCCATCCAAAGTACTCCTCCAGCTGTAGTGCATTTAACATGGAATTTCCTCATAATCATGCCCAATTAGCTTGCTACTCTGTTTACTCAAAGGTTATTTATGATTAGGATGATCCTATGAGCTCTTTTTGGCTCTGGTTTAGGTTGTCTGGCGTGTTTCTGATCTTAACTCTCAGGCTTTCCTCCAGTAGTTGTATATGCAACAATGACTTCTTTTGAAGAGAAAGCCTTCCTGAGATAGAAAAACAAATCAGAACTAGAGATGTTTTTTTCCCAAAAAGTAATAGGAACTACCAAAATAGCTACGATCATGAAATGTTTTCTGGCAGAAATAGGCATATTTATTATATTTTCTTGCATATTTTCAGCAAGAAATTTAGCATTACTCAAAATGTTAACTTCACGGAAAACTTGTCTTATTAAGGCTGGTACTCAGATTCCTCCTTTTTTTTACAAAATTTATCAAATCCTACTGGAACTTTTCAGCAGAAGAGTGCCATCTCAACTGACCTTATAAAATGTCTCCAATGCAAAATTAGGGTTTGCTCTAATAGTAACAGTGAGAAAAGCAACATCTATAGAAAATCTTTGTAATTAAGTTTTAGTTCATGTGGATTTCTTCTCTGTAGTTTACATTTGTTTGCAGAATGGATCATTAACCAATTCACTTTTGGTTTGCTATTTTTTGCATTTTAGTTTTAGTTTTTTTAAGCATTCATGGGTGTAGGCTTGAATGTATGCATTTGCAAAAGAGGGCAAGACAAGGCCAACATATATGAACAGTTCATATTAGTTTCAATTTCAAGTGGGTTTTATTGACATTTTGAATTATGTTTGCAGTATGAATTATTAATCAAAGAGTTTGAACACATTTGCCAAATTTGTATTATGTAAGTCTAATTTCATTAACCACCAGCTAATGCTGATTTGAACTTGTAAGTCTACAGAGGGTAGGACAAGGTTAAAAGATATAGAGAATTCTTCATATTAGCTTCTAAGTTCAGATGGGTTTTTCTGGCTATTTTGAATTTTGTTGTATGATTACTAATCAATGATTTTTTGGTCTGTCTACTTTTGACAGATTTTAACATATGGGTCGGCAGAAGAGCGCATGATGGAGCTAACAAAGAACAAAAAAACTCTTCATATTAGTCTCTATCCCAGGTGGGGTTTTCTGTCTATTTTAAATTTTGTTTGCAATGTGCATTATTAAGTAATGAATTTTTCAGTTACCCACTTTTTCATTGACAATTTTAATCTACATTTTTTGAACACTTTCTTGGGTGCAACTTTGGACTTAGTGCCAGTAGAAGAGGGCAAAACATTTCCAATAACTATAGATATCTCTTATATCAACCTCCAATTTCAGTTGGATTTTTTTTTAATTGTATTTTGTTTGCATTATAGAAGGTTAACCAATGATTTTTTGGGTTGACCATTTGTGAATTCAAGTTATTAGTCTAAAAGCCTTAAGAACTCTTGGATGAAGGTTTAAACATATGGATCTACAGAAGAGAGTTAAGCAAGGCCAAAAAATCTAGAGTTCTTCATATTTTTTCCCAACTCCAGGTGTGTTTCTCTATCCATTTTGATTTTTTTATAATATGGACATTTAGTAAAAAAAAATGAAGTTATTCCAAGTTCATGATTTTGTTTTTGAATAATCGTTGTTTACTATTTTCGAGTGTTTTCTCTATCCTTTCTTTTTAACTTTCCTTTTAATTTTCTTTTGAGTTTTCTTGTATATTTTAATCTAGTAGTGCACCCCTTTTAAGGTAACATTGGGCTTGCATTTTTCCTTGCCAATTGGGCTGCATTGTGTTTGGTTGTATATTTGTCTAATTTCAATATATTATTATGTATGCATTTTAAAAAACTTAATTTTAAATTATGAAGTAAATAATCTCAATACAATGTGATGGAATTTAGATAGATGTACTTCCCCTTCGGACCCAAGGAAGGAGAGAAAGAATCTATTATTGAGGACCCAATATATGTTGACACAAAATACTTTCTAACCAACTGCAAATGATTACCTGAGTTAATGAATTCTGAAAACTAGTCCTCTAATATTCTTTTAGAGACATTGTACATGCGAAGGGTAAATATGTAAATCTAATAACAAACCAAAAAGGTCAAGTGATCTTGTATAAATGAAAAGTTAGCCAAGCAATTGGTCATCATAGGATGTATAAAAAATTCTCTAAAATACCTAAAAGATGTGATCCCGAAGCTGTGTATCAAGTTTACATTAAGGTGTATTGGGTGTCTTTTCACAAAGTTCATTGAGAAATCTACGGATCAAGTGTACATTCCTCGGAAATATCTTTCATGCTCTTCAACTGAGATAGAAGATGTGTTTTGTGCTCCCTTCACATACAAATACATTTTTTAGAGGTGAGCAATTAATAATTAACCAATCAAAGTAAATAGCAGAAATAACCTTAGGGATATCAATCTTTGACTTGTCTCTCAATTTTAAGATGGCTTTGATCATATTTTCTCTAGTTATATACTCTTCGTTAGCACTTCTAGTTGTAGGACTGCTCAGTTGTCTTGAACATCAATTTTTTCACTCTCTTTTGCAGAAATTCCTTTTTTTATGTTGTCTTTGTAGTATCCAATTTTGGTGCAGGAGCACCTACACCTTATGTTCACAATTGGAGCATTAGATGTTGATCATAGAAGTGTCTAGGGAGGTTGAAAGTTGTTTTGATGTTTATTTTCTTTGAATAAGGTCTACAAGACCATATAATGTGTATTGGAGGGTGTTTTAGGTGGTCAATTGGGTGAAAAATGCAAAAAATATTGTAAAATGTTGACAATAGTGTTATCATGGAATCTAGCAGCACTCATTCCATGGATAACCCCCCTACGAAACTTGTCCGTTTCCTAGGATTCGTGAAGTTCAAGTATGCATAACGAAGTGATTTTCAAGCCACCTCGAAATGCGTTCCTAAGTCTCGAATAGTCAATTCGATCATTCCCCCATGTTCGCCTCGCGGAGACCTTCGAAACGAGATCCTTTGCGAAGTTTTACTATTCGTACTTAGTGAATTATGAAAAATGCAGTGGCACTGAAAAAGTGCGCTCCTGCCCTGAAGCCAAAATTGGCTAAGTACAAAAAGTGCAAGGGCGCTAAAATTTAGCGCCCTTGCATGCAGTGAAATTTCTAAAAGATGCAATGGCGCTAAATTTTAGCGCCATTACACTTTTCTTCGCCACTTAAACTTTTTTATGGCTTTGGCACGTTTCTTCATGTTTTCGCGTTTTTCGTCAATCGTGCCACTTTTCGTGCCTAAATTTATTGCTCGACTTGAGTTAGGTTTTTAATTTTCCTTTTCACTTAAAAGTATGAATTCGCCATTTTCATTGTTTATATTTTATGTTCTTTTCTCTCCTCTTGCTGGGCGAAGTGCTTCTCAAACTGCAAAAAACATTTTTTGAAGATTTTCGCCATTTATCCTTCAGCAATCTTCGCGTTTCATTCTGGTAAGTCATTTTTGCTTTGTTTTTTTTTTCTTCTTTCATTTGTATTTGTTCAAGGATTAACATATGCGTTTGTTCTTATACGCGTTTTTGTTTTTCTTTTCTTTCTTCATTTGCGTTTTCTTTCCCTACGCGTTTCTTCTCTCCATTCGCGTTTTTGCTTCCACGCGTTGATGTTTACTCTCTCTTTCTTCACGTGTTCCTCTTCATTCGCATATTACCTTCGCATGTTCTATCCATTTTTAATCTTCACCACGTAATGAATGGCGAGCTTTTATTTCTCACGCATTCTCCATCTTGCCTTTCTTTCTAACGTTTTTGTGTTGATAACCCTCTTGTCGCCTTCTTCATTCGCTTTGTTGCGAACATTGAAAAGATCTATCACTTCGAAAGAAAATTTCTTTAGCTTTTGAATGCGTATATAATGATGATGAATTGTAACCCTATCCAAAGGCAAACAAAATTGTCTTCCAAGCTTCCATGTTACAAACAATTGCATTGCCAAGCACGAGCGCCATTTATACTCACCCTTACATCTATTTTTCAAAATTTGCCAAAAAATGCTGAAGCGCTGAATTTTAGCGCTATGACATATTGAAACTTATCAAATTTTATTTTTAACTCTGAAGAAATGTAAGGGCGCTAAAATTTAGCGCCCTTGCATCAAAAGTGAATTTCCTGAGATGTAAGGGCGCTGAATTTTGGCGCCCTTACACTTTTTCCAAGTTTTCTACAATCCTTTCTAGATGAGCTTCATTTTCGACCAGTGCACTCCTGAGCCTTGTTCTTCCATTTTTGTGCATTGTTTTGTGTGCTGTTGTGACCTTTTCACACATCGCCCCATTCAGATGGGGACCCCCTTATTTTTGCTCCGTTCCGGTCTTTTGGCTTGGGTTTTTCCTCGCTCTCTCGCTCTGTCTCTTTTCTGGTGTCTGTCTTTCCGGGGGGTTGTGTCGTCATTGAGCTTAAACGTGAAGATATTGGCCAATTCTAAAATTAGGGTTTCATCATTTTTTGGTCAAGTCAAGGTCAAGTAGGGCCAGCAAATTGAAAATTGAATTTAACGTTATTGTCAGCAGACATCCAGCAGGTTTCCCGCCAAGTTTCATCAGAATCTGAGGTACTTACTATTTTTAGTAAGTGTGAAATCCTGGGCAATCTGTCAGTATTTTCGAGTTTCCGATCATCACACTGCATTCAAAGTATATCAGACTGCTTGCATGCCAAATTTGAGCAAAATTGGACAACTTACTATTTTTAGCAGTCCGGCTTCCAGGGCAAATTTCAGGGTCCAGATGCAGAGTTTTTCTTTGCATGTCTGGATATTCCTTCTGGGTTTTTCGAGACCTTCGCGACGATATAACATGCAAGTGGAGATGACCACTTTCAGGATTCAGCCTTCCGAGGCTATTTTTAGGGTTTGCATGTCGAGC